>WBZZ01006770.1:192500-202500 GCA_019918135.1 Paulinella micropora | reverse complement strand
TGACGGAGATGCTGAACGCGGGCTTGAGACTGCCGACGCTACCCAATGACAACAAGGACAAATGGCAGAAATGGCAAGGCAAAACCAACCAGGTGGCTTGGGCGATGGATCACGAAGACGTCATTGCAATAAAGATGATGTTGATGGATCCAGCGATTCTGGCGAAGATGCCAAAGGCACCAATGCGGCAGCAACAAGGAGGACGGCAGACCGGTGGAGGTGGCTGCAATACAAGGGGCCAACAGGGCGGTGGCAGACCACAACGTGGCACGGGGGACTTCGGCGGGGGGAGGATGAGGCAGGGGTCTCCAAGGGAGGATCGTCGCCCGCATCCATATACTCGGCCGGCGGAGGTAAACGCGGCACATGGAGCGGGAGGGTTTAGGCAGAAAGGATCCGGACCAGATGATCAGTCTTTTTACACGAACGCTGCAAGGAATCGGGAGTTGAAGCAGGGCGAGGCAAGATATCCCCCGGACGATCGACTCAGCAATGCACTGGGAGTTCCGAAATATGAGCGAAGGGCACTGAAGGAGAACAGTCACTGGCGTAAATCGTGCTACTGGCAGATCGGGATATGGTTCCTACGCCTCAGGGGCGTATGTTGCATACACAATGACGATAGATTGTATCACGACGACATGAATAACGTCTCGCGGGATGAACAGAACGCGGCTATACGGGAACTGAAGGAGGCGATTCGACACGGTATGTGGCAGCTGGGAGGATTGGAAGACCTGTTTCACCCGCACGAACTGGACGAGTAGGAACGGTTCAACACCGAGAACATCAAGAAATACGGATGGAAACGTAAGGATCGAGGATCGTACATGTCCGCGGCGGGATTACTGCAACGAGGCGGTGGTGGCGGAGGACGTGGCGGTGATCGAGGAAGAGGTCGAGGGTGCGCACAACGATCGGCTGCAACAGGGCAGGGGATTGCCTCAGAGGTAAAGGATAAGGGAGAGAAGGTGGAAGGGAAGGAAAGGAAAGGGGGTGAAGGGAGCAAAGGAACAGGCAACAGTTTCCCGTATGTGCACCCGGATCGACATGCATTGATTTCAGGGGCGACGGCGTGTCTATCGGAGCGACAGGGAGCGGCGGGAGGGGGCACACCCACGCCATCGGGTAGGATAATATCAGTGGAGGAAATGGAACAAAAACATGAATGGAAACATTGCATATTTGAACAGGAACGGACGCCGAGGGAGGAAGAGGCGCGACTGTGACGGCGTGAGGATAAAGATGACGTCGTGATCACGGGGGAAGGCAAAACAGGTGGGAAACATATCAATACGGAACATAAGGGTATGCGGCGGGATTTGATGGCTGATAGGGGAACGAAGACGGGAGGAACGCTTGCTGCTCCGGCGGGTAGATGGAGCGGGATACGGCAGCCCGTCCAGGGGGATGGCAAAGGAGAACGACAGTCCATAGATCTGACTGGGGAATGACAAGAAAACGAATGAGAGTAACAGAGAGGGAGAGAGAGGGTAGGGCACACGACAAACAGCAGAAGGCAGAGGAGCGGACTCGTGGAGATGGAATGGGAGAAAAACGGGGAAGAACAGAGGATAAGGATAACGGAACTATAGACGGTAAGGGCGATAAGGGGGCTCAGGGGGAAATAGGGAATAAGGAAGATGAGGGAGAGAGGAGGGAAATATGCGATCAGAAGAGAGAGAACATAAATAAGGATATCGACCAGGGGTCGGAAGGGAAAAAGGGACTCAATGGAGGGGATAAGGGGAAGTAACGGGAGCGGAACCGACTTATCCTCCAGACATACCAAAAGATCGAGGAACGCGAGGATTCTATGAATCCTAGGAGAATGGTTAATTCATTAAAAGAGCTGATTTCCCTTTAGCCTACACGAAGGTGGAAACTACAGAGTTGGGCGGGTATGAGGTCATTGGCAATGACACGATGGCGGCGATCAGTGTCATGGGGAAACACTTTCAGGACAAATATGGGGGACAGCGGTGGTATCAGCAGGCACTGCGGTGCGCGCAGGGATGGCAGAGTGGAGTGTCGGGATCGACACAGATCACGGGTACAATGTTGCTGACTTTTCGGCTCTCCGACGGCTCGGTCTATATCCACAAATTTTGGGTGGTACCAGCATACACGGGGGGCTTGTTGTGGAGCTTGGACGCGCTCAGACGAATGCGCACGTCCATCGACTGTGCGGGATATACGGTGCGATATGGGGCGGAGGAAAACGCACCGGTATACAAGATGGTGCACTTGTCGACAGAGAACCACTCTCAAGGCAATGAGGGGGCAGTGAAAGTCGTAATGTCGGAAGAGGCAGCGGCCGACGAGGCAGCATGCGAGGTTTTTGCGGTGGGGGACCCTAAGACAACGGAAGAGGAGAGCGAATCGGAGGACGAATGGACGCCAAATCAGATAGTGACATTGTGCGACATGCGGCTGGAACACTTGAGAGAACAACGGAGATTGGCCACGGACGGTTTCCCGATACACGGTCGTAATTTGGGGGGACCAACTCAAAGAAATGGATGGCAGGACGTTGCCAAGGGCACAGTACGTGGTATGTAACGTGGCAAAGCCGAGTCAGGCGAAGACGGGAATTATTGAGTTCCTCAAGGATAAGTGGGGGGACGATCCCATTATGGTCGACTCGGTGGCGGGAATCAACAAGGCGCTGAAGAATCGGATTTCCCTTGGGGATTTCACGATAGTGCTTCCAGTGGTCAGACGAACGGAAATGTGGTGGTACGATATCGAGGATTTCTTGGTTCAGGATCCGATACCTATACCGAGTCGGACGCAGAAGCTCGTTATAGCGTGTCGTTTAGGTTCGAGAAAAGCGGCGAGGAACTCCTTACACGGGATTTAGCCGCAATCCGGGATGAAGCGTTTACTCATATTTCGGGAGTATATCATCGCACACATGCGATACAATACGCGATGATGATCGATCAGTTGGCCAGATATGCGGATCAGGAGATGCAAACGCCTACCCTGTACCGGTCTCGGGAGGGGTTCGAGGAGGACGGTGCGGAGGCCACGTTGGACGACATAACCGGTAAGGCGTCGGAGGAACAGATTAAGGAGGAGACGGATAAGGCCCGGGCGGCTTTGAGGGAGCAGACAAAGGGGTGGCAGGGGAGCGAGAAATCCAAGGAGGATGTGTTGGCGATGATGGACAATCACATAGAGGTCTTTGGACCATTGGAAGGAGGATCGGTTAAACATCACACGGCAAAGTTCTATAGGGAGATGGGGCAGGAGGTACCTGGTATCGGACGACCTTCACGACTTAGTTTCCACGAAGACCGGATAGCGAGGGAAATGACGGCGGAGTTGCTGGAAAAGGGGCTCATCGAGGAACGGTTGTCAGAGTATTCATCACCGGTGCGGATGGCGCCGAAGCCGGATGGCACGTTGAGGATGTGTATCAACTACTGGAAGATCAACCAGATAATTAAGAAGATCGAGACGCCGGTCCCGGATGTGAGGCGGGGGGTGGAAGTATTGCGGAAGGCAAAAATATATTCCACTCTGGATCTGAAAAGCGGGTTTTGGCAAATTCCATTGGCGGAGGAAAGCCGATACCTCACGGCATTCATGGTGGGCATGACGACATACGTCTGGAAGGTTCTGCCGATGGGGCTCAAGATAGCACCTGGGATCTTCCAGAAGGCAATGACTGAGATGTTGGGACACAAATTTCGGGACGAGGAATTTGCCTTCAAACATGGAGACACGTCAACGTATGCCTTTGCATACTTGGATGATGTCATTATATACTCTAACTCGGTGGAAGATCATGTGGAACATCTCAGGGATATCATGCGGCGGATTAAGAAGTTCGGTTTCCGGCTCAATGCCAAGAAGTGCCACTTCATGCAAAAACGGATCCAATATTTGGGGTACGACATTGAGAATGGCACGTGCACCATCGCGGCTAAGAAACGAGAGGCACTGGCGGACATGCCAATACCGCAGAACAAATCCGATCTACATTCGTTCGTGTGATTGGCACAGTATTACGGGGAGTTTATCCCGAACTTTGCTAATTGGGCGGAGCCCATACGGAAACACATGAAGAAATTCAAAGGGGACTGGGCAAACCCGAAGGAGTGGGGACAGAAGGTCTTGGAAGCGATAAAGGATTTGCGGGAGACGATTCTGAAGGATCCGTTAACGGAGGATGGAACGGTTCTGAGGCTGCCGGACTTTGAGGCACCCTTTATTCTGGATACGGACGCGTCGGCCTACGCGATAGGAGGAGTGCCTTAGCAAGCGGACGAAAAGAGGCGATTGCGGCCGGTAATGTTTCTTAGTCGACGGATGTCGAGTGCGGAGAGGCAATGCACCAGACAACGGGAGGCACTGGCTATTGTCGCGAGAATATTTATGGGGGGCGAAGGAAACGAAAGTGAGAACGGATCACAACAACCTCCGGTGGTTGATGTCACAGGACCACACGGGACGGTTAGCGCGGTGGCAACAGGAGTTGTCGGAATACGACTTCCAGATAGAGTATATCAAGGGAAAGGAGAACATTTTGGCTGATCACCAGTCTCGGTCGGGGGGCACGGCGGAGGATGGGGGATCACGGGGAAAGACGGGGGCGGAACAACAACAACACCAGGCGCCAGAGGTGTTCACGGTCAAACCGATATGGGATGGGGAGAAGCGGAAAGGGATGAACCTGACGCGATTTAGGTTCACCACGGCGGCGGCAGTCTTGACGGTATGGGGATTCATGGACTTGGAACAGATAGAGCGTGAACCAGATTTTGAAGACAAGAAGCCGATGAACGGTATGATATACGCGGAGGAGGTGTCGGCAGCGTACACGTTTCGTACGTCGGGGGGAGGAGAAAAACAGGAACATGAGAGGGACCTCAGGTTGTATGAGGCGGCTAGTCAGGCACCACGAGAATGTTGTGAGAAGCACGAGGACCACTGCGCGAAGGACAGTCTCGAGGAATACGAGTGGGACGCGGCGTTGCACGCGGAAAGAGAGGCGGAAGAGATGGAAACGCCAAGGTTTCCATGCCGGCAGTTGCCAATGGTTGGCAACGTAGTGGTCAGCCCTAAGGCAGAAAGGGAACGATTGTTACCGGAACAGGAGGACGTGACGGTGTTGGAGAAGACGCATCCCAGCCGGGTGGCTTTGGATTTGGAGACGGATACACAAATCAATTTGCTTCGGTGGACAGGTTTCGGAGCCTGACGAGCGAAGCGAAGGAATTCAAGGCACTGATCCAACATGTGAAGAACCCGAGGCCGGAAACGCGTACTGAGGCAGTGAAGCGGCAGCTGAAGACGCACACGTATTCGGATGGGCTGATATGGTATATGGGAACGGACGACAGACACAAGGAAAACCCGGAAAGGTGGACGGTGTGGGTACCACCGGCATTACGGAATGCGATTATGATCGGGGCACATAACTGTCCCATGCAGAGTCATCCAGGATTGGAAAGGATGAAGTGGTCGCTGACAAGGAAGTTCTACTGGGGAAGTATGAGTAAGGATGTGGAACGATTCATCAATGGCTGCGCGCCGTGCCAGAGAGCAAAGACACCATATGACGCAACCAAGGGTTTGCTCGAACAGTACGAGGTCACGAGCGACATTTTCGAGACGATCCACATCGACTATGTGTGCCCTCTACCGGAAGCGGGCGATGGAGGGTTCAAGTACATACTTACGGCCATTGACAGGGCGTCGAATTACGTGATCACGGTACCCACTAAGGACGAGACTAAGGAAACGACCGCTAAGGCTCTGATTGATCACGTTTTCTGCAGGATCGGAGTTCCAAGGAAGATCATATCAGACAGAGGGAGTTCGTTCATCAACTGGCTCTCGAACGAACTCAGCGCATATTTGGGTTTCAATGGAACTACGTTACGGCATACAATCCAATGGCAAACGGGAAAATCGAGCGGATGCACAAGACGATGAAGGCGTCCTTGAAAATCTATTGTCAGAACAACCAGAAGATGTGTCGGAGACGGTGCAGGCTTTTACGTTTGCGGTTAAAAAATTGGGCTCCTCATCTTTAGGGGGAAACGTTCGGCTTTGCCCGAATCAACTGGTACATGGAAGGGTGCTGAACACACCTACGGATCGCTTCAAGGACACGGCTTTATACGACCCGACGGAATTGATGGCATGCCGCCTGCGGGCAATAGCGGAGGCGGAGCACATTGTTCGGAAGCAGCGCGAGGCGGCTATGAGGAGGAAGGACGATAAGGGGCAGCAAAAGTTCCGACATGTGGAATTCAACGTGGGAGACACGGTCTTGTTATACGTCCCGAGCATCCCGGTGGGTGTGTCGGCGAAGTTGTACGAAAAGTGGCAGGGGCCGTATCAGGTGGTGCAGCAAACTGCGGCATACAACTACAAAATCCGCCATCAGCGAACGGCAAAAGAGCAGATCGTGCATGTACGGCGGCTGGTCAAGTTCTCATCGTTTCTATTGGATTATGAGACGGACGCGCAGGCACTGGCGCGCACGACGGATGACTGGGGCAACCCGACACCTTTGTTTACTCGTTCGCAGCGGGCGGAGGAGCTGGAGAGGTTGAGGGACCAGCTCCTGTACGAACTGGAAGAGGAGGAGAAACAAAGATTGCGGGATGCAATTAAGGAGCTGGAAACGGGCTCTCACGAACGAGGATCCAGGAGACAGCGCCAGGAAGGCGAGGGCGCCAACGGCAAGGAGGAAACTAAGGAGCGGAAGGAGGAGCCGGAGGGCTCGGAGGGAGTGATACGACAGGAAACAAAGGAGGGGAGGGAGAGAAGGAGAGGCAGCGGGCACAGCCGGCCCGTCCGAGACCACCACCAGAGGGAGGGGACGGAGGTGGATCGCGTCCACAGTCAGAGAAGTGGTTGGACGACCTGACCAAGATAGATAAAATCCGCTGGAGAGTCGGCAAGTATTACTTGATGCGACCGGCGGACAGAGAGGTCTCGGATGATACGCTGGATGACTTCTATGTCATGCGGATATTGAGGGTCGGAGGACGTACGAGGTCCAAGGCGGCGGCGGGCATTGCCCCAGTAATGCAGTTCTGGAGGAGCGATGATGGGACTAACATGGAAAAGGACCGTCGGTTCAGTCCAGTTTTTCTGGAGAACTGGGGGCAGAAACGGGAGACTTGGGATGTCAGCATCCAGTTGGATGACAAGGACCACACGCCCTATACGGTGCAATCACGACCTAGGGAGGTTCTGGACATACCTTTTGACCTCACCGACGAGCGGCGAATCCCCAAGTTCATCTGGGATGAGGTGGAGGAGAGAGGCTGGCCCTTTGAGATTATCGGGGCACCACCGGCACAGGTGGGATCGAGGGGAAGGAAGCGTCCCTCGGGGCCGGAGCGGAGGACGACGAGGGGAAGGAGATGAGAGAGAGAGAGAGAGAGAGAGAGAGAGAAAGAAAGGAAGAGAGAGAGACGAGAAGTGAGTGAGAAAGAGAAGAATGAAAAGATAAGAAGATGACAGAAACCGGGGTGGTGCGCCCGGGAGAAGCGGCTGAGGATACCCGTGGATCGCTTGATCCTAAAGGTGTATGTTATACACTTGGTACGCGCAGGAGCGCGAGGGCACGGACGTCATCGTCTGAACGGGAATCGGAAAAAAAAAATCAACCTTTTGGAAAATGATGGGCGATGTATAGAAACCACGATACTAATCGTGAACTTTCATGTGCTGGTTATCGACGGCACATGAAAAATGCACGACACACATGCACGGGCCATGACAATAATTGTATTTTTTCATGTGCTGGCGAAGGCGAACACATGAAATTACACGACAATTACTTCTACCTGTCTCGGAGGATGTTGGGATTTCCGCGCAGGGCGCGATGACGGATAATCTTATCTCGCGCAGGGCGCGACGATACAATTCTTTTTCCGCGCAGGGACGCGACGACAGGCTTATAAGCCTTTGGAGGATAATATTTTAACCCGCCGAGGAGCAAGGTCGATGACGTTGACGGACTGATCACCCTCACGCTCACTTATTGATATTCACCCTCAGCCTGCGGTGGCTTGACAAAGGGTAAGCGTACGGAGTACAAAGGGTAAGCGTACGGAGTACGAACGGGAAAAGGATGACGGGAAAGACTGAGAAGATGAAAAGAAAGATGAAGAATGATGAAGAAGAGGAGAAGGGAGGGGGTAATACAAATACACCCACAGATACCGCGGAAGGGCAACGGGCCTATATGGCGAGCAAGGCCACGGTACACTCGGAATGTGTCACTCATGGAATCTATTTCTATTTTGCCGCGCAGGGACGCGAAGACGGCGGAACGCTGACTGGACGACATTTACCGCTCGGCATGCGGATCGGGATATGTATATATATGCGTTGATAACAACACGGGCAGGGGGGGGGGGGGGACCAACGCGGGAGACGGAATGTGGGATGGCGGAATAGGGGGAGAGGGATAGATTATAGGACAGATAGTAGTAGAATGGGATAGATTATAGGTTGGATAGAATATAGGAGGGATAGTAATGGAATTGGATAGATTAGTCTAAGAGGTCGGATAGTAATAGGTATGGATAGTGTATAAGAGGGATAAGGAGAGGAATCGGGGGGGGGGGGGGGGGGGGGGGGGGGGAAGGATCAACAAGGGGACGATACGGGACAGCAACGGGACGTCTGAGGACAGGGGGACAAAAGGGGGATAACAAATGGGGGAACGGGATGGATAGACAGGTAGGTTTATAAGTGGTGCTCGGGGTCGTTTCAAGCATGGAGTGATAGCGCCGGGGGACGGCGATTGGGGGTATCCGAGGCTTGGCGGGGGGCCTTCCCTCAACGACGTCTTAAGTCACTCCTGGGCTACACGCCGGGACTACAGCGTCACCTGGGACCTTAATTTGCTAAAAGCTTTTTCGATTCGTGGCAATTTTCGACGTTCGAGTGGAAGTGGATGGATTGATCAAATTCCCATTAGTTTCGTGGCAATTTTCGACGTTCGAGTGGAAGTGGATGGATTGATCAAATTCCCACTAGTTTCGTGGCAATTTTCGACGTTCGAGTGGAAGTGGATGGATTGATCAAATTCCCACTAGTTTCGTGGCAATTTTCGACGTTCGAGTGGAGGTGGATTAATTGATCAAATTCCCACTAGTTACATGGCAATTTTCATGGATTCGGATTTTACACAAGAGGGCTTATGCAAAATCATGGTGGCGGAAGATATGGGACGATATATTTTACGTAAAGTGGACTCGTGCAAAATTTTTCTTGTCGCGCAATGGAAGCGCATCGGATCTCGAATCTGGGGGATAATACGGAACCGATGGGCTTAAATCGGACAAACATGGAATAAATCAATAACTATCCGGGGGGTAGTATAGACTCACACTAGCTGGGGGGGACGATGAGTGAATTTAGGATAACACGGGGTGTGTAATTTTGAATGATCCGAGGGGAAGTGTCCAGTCACAGACCATCTCTCGAGATAATTTTCACATTTCATCCCGGTTTGGTTCGGCTGGTCTTAAGTAGAATTCTCGCGCACCCTGACGAGGGCACGCTCGGGGGGAAGAGGGGATTGTGCCGGCCCATCCGGTATATAATGGCATTACTCTATGTTCCGGTCTGTCGGTTTACTTTGGCTTGGAGAGTACGGAGTCCCTTCTACGTTAGGTATTCCTCGGTGATTCTACAAATCGTTAGACAGTTATTATATTAATTAATATTTGGTCTCGGTACTACGTGACAATGGGAAATTTCACGACCTCTTCCAAAAGTCAACTGGAACCGCAAAAATCGGTAAAACATTGATCGGTCACTGCAGTATAAAAAAGTGAGGGCCGGCTTGAACCGTCCAACATGCATTTTTTATCTCAAAAAGGGGCTGCGATCTAGTTCTGGACCACAAGCTTTCAAAAAAAAAAGTAAAGCTGTAGATCATGAGAAAGATCACAACTTAAACTACTCCCCACACTAGTTTCCAGTGATTTTTATTAACATGTTTCATAGTGCT
>WBZZ01006770.1:185000-187500 GCA_019918135.1 Paulinella micropora | reverse complement strand
CCACTTTTTCATATCACTTTTTGGAGGCCCCCCCCCCCCCCCCCCCGCCCGCTTTCCCTTCGACAGGGTACGTTGAATTGCCGGAGGTGCCGCAAAAGGCGCCTGATGGCAAAAAACCTCAATTTTCAGGTGTGGGTGCCACCCGCGACCAGAACGGGTACGTAGAATCGCAGAGCTCCACCGGACCCCCCCCTTTCCCTTCGACAGGGTACGTTGAACGGAGGTGCCGCAAACGGCGCCTGGTGGCAAAAAACCTCAATTTTCAGGTGTGGGTGCCACCCGCGACCAGAACAGGTACGTACAATCACCCGGCTGGGGTTCCCGCCCCGGACCCCCCCTGCCCCGTCGACAGGGTACGTTCAATTGCCGGAGGCACCGGCAAGCACTGCCAAGAAAAAAAAAAAAAAAAAAAAAAAAAAAAAAAAAAAAAAAAAAAAAAAGAAAAAAAAAGGAAATTCGGCATTCAGGACACTCCCCTAACGCAAATATTTGCGTGAATTCCAAAAAGATTATACCAGCATTAAGATCGAGTCTGCGGCTAACCGCCCTGTCAATATGAGCTCCCAACTCCTCCTGGTTCCCACAAACCATGATTTATTCCGATGGTGGGTGCAAAAAAAGGCCACCCTGCAAATATGAGCTCCGAACTCCTCCTCGTTCCCACAAACCATGATTTATTCCGACAGAGAAGCCGATTTGGGGGGGGGTACACAATTTTCATTTCCCCCCTCCCCCCAAACCCTCCACCCCCTTCACCAACACCTTTCAGGGATAATAATAATAATAATGATAATAATAATAATAATAATAATAATAATAATAATAATAATAATAATAATAGTAATAATAATAATAATAATAATAATAATGATGATGTTGATGATGATGATGATGATGTTGATGATGATGTTGATGATGATGATGATGATGATGATGATGATGAAAATGATGATGATGATGATGATGATACAACTCCTACTACTGCTAGTACTACTACTACTACTACTACTAGTACTAGTACTAGTACTACTAGTACTAGTACTACTACTACTACTACTATGACAATAATAACAATAACAATAACAACAATAACAACGACAACAAGAACAACAACAACAACAATAACAACAATAACAATAATAATAGTAATAACAATATAATATAATATAACATAATATAATATAATATAACATAATATAATATAATATAATATAATATAATATAATATAATATAATAATATGTATGTATGTATCGTCTGCCAATTGCTGAGCCAAAAGGCCATGTGCATCCAGTCCTCCATTCCATAAGGAAAGTCTCCACACCAATCGGTGGAATAAAGGAAGTGACGGCATAGAACATTACTCTAGGAGCTTTATACCAATCAGCCCATGGAAAGGGACCGATGGCCTATGTACTCCCTAATAATAATAATAATAATAATAATAATAATAATAATAATAATAATAATAATAAGAATAGTGCTTCTCTGTCAATGGCTGATGCATTTCTGCACATGCGCCTCCATCGTCTCACCCGTGAGGGGAGTACGAAGAATTGACGATAAGCTCTAATGACACCCCCGCAAGGGCAGTTCCAACACTTCCAGACGGGCCGGTATGTTCAATGAAAATACTGGTCCAGACGGATCGGTATGTTCAATGAAAATACTGGTGGCACCGACGGGAATCGAACTGGCGACAGGGCCCAGATGGTAGAACTTGACCACTGGGCTATCACGGTGTCCAGAAGAAGAATAAGAATAATAATGATAATAATAATGATAATAATAATAATAATAATAATAATAATAACAACAACAATAATAATAATAATAAGAATAAAAATTAACAACAACAACGACAAAAAAAAAAAAAAAACAACAACAATAATAACAATAATAATAATAATAATAATAATAATAATAATAACAATAGTAACAATAATAATAATAATAATAATAATAATAATAATAATAATAATCATCATCATAATAATAACAATAATAATAACAATAGTAACAATAATAATAATAATAATAATAATACTATATCTGAGGCGTACTGATGCAGCTAATGGCATATCCTCAACGGACATAAGCCTCCAATACCCTTGTTCGAGGTCCTCCACCCCCCCGTGTCAGTCTCTCGCCTGATGATCGGGGCCACCGATGGAGCTCCTGAGGGCAAGACTGCACTAAGCCGAGGTTATTCCGCAGTCCCAGCAACCTCTTGCAAGACGTCACCGAATGTGCAAGTGCATACACCAAGCGCGGTTGCTAGAGCTGCCTCGAAACCCCACCCATAACAATCTGGTGTCTGCTGGGTCCTGGGCTATCAACCAGCATATGCGGAGTTTGAGATCTTTTACGCGCGCAACGACCCTCCTCCCCAGCATCTACCACCAAAGGGTTATGAGTTGGCGTCACAGTTTAACGCCTTGAGGCCATTGGGCTGGAACTCTGTTTAGCAAGTGTGACTAGGTTTTTTCATCGGGATTTCC
>WBZZ01006770.1:155000-160000 GCA_019918135.1 Paulinella micropora | reverse complement strand
ATCCCAACTTTTTGTGTGGCCATGGTCACTTTTCACAGTCTCAAGTGACCACACTGCTCCGACCGGGACCAAAATGTCTAGTGGTTTTGATACGGTGAAAACAAAGAAGGCTGCGCGAAGAGATGTGACCGTTGAGATTCTTGAGCTCAGCCTCTAACTGCACGATCTCTTTACCTAATATGCATGTATGTATGTATGTATGGATAGATAGATAGATAGATAAATGAGATATCGACTAATGCCAGAAAAAGGAGCTTCTGATTTCGTCAACCGAGGAAGTCTGTGGGTAAAGTATTAACCCGATGCCCAGCTAAGCCGTGATGTTTGCACGGAAGGGACTGATACAGGCGATACCAAAACCTCCCTAGTACCGGGCGGGGCCAGGGCTCGTTCCATAAGCGCCCCTTGCAGAACGAGCTCCCACCTCCATTACAGAGCTAGCCATACGCCTATAAGTCACATGCCGAAATAGCGACGGGAAGCACAATCCTGTTCCCTCAGGGTGCCCTTTCTCGCTTGTTGAGCCCGGAATAAAACCCACAGTGCTCTGTCGGTTTATACTAGACTGTCGAACAGTCTCGAAACTCCATCTGCTTACTGGGTCAGATAGACAGATAGATAGATAGATAGATAGACAGATAGACAGATAGACACAGAACAAGATGGATGGATAGATGGATGGATAGATAGATAGATAGACAGACACAGAACAAGATGGATGGATAGATGGATAGATAGATAGATAGATAGATGGATAGATAGATAGACAGACAGACACAGAACAAGATGGATGGATAGATGGATAGATAGATAGATAGATAGATAGATAGACACAGAACAAGATGGATGGATGGATAGATAGATAGATAGATGGATAGATAGATAGACAGACAGACAGACAGACAGACAGACACAGAACAAGATGGATGGATGGATGGATAGATAGATAGATAGATAGATAGATAGATAGACAGACAGACAGACACAGAACAAGATGGATGGATAGATGGATGGATAGATAGATAGATAGATAGATAGATGGGTAGATGGATAGATAGACACAGAACGAGATGGATGGATGGATGGATGGATAGATAGATAGATAGATAGATGGATAGATAGATAGATAGATATACACAATTTCCTCCCTGCGCTGACATACATACATACATACATACATACATACATACATACATACATACATACATACATATCTAGTATGTATGTATGTATATATGTGTATGTATGTATGTATGTATGTATATCTGTCTGTCTGCCTGTCAACCTGTATCTATCTATCTCTATCATATAATACATGCATGCATGCATACATATACACACATCACATACATACATACATACATATCAACTTCTATCTATCTATCTATCTATCTATCTATCTATCTATCTATCTATCTATCTATCTATCTATCTATCTATCTATCTATCTATCTATCAAATTCATACTGTCTGCAGCTCGGAGTACAACGTCTATTATCTATCTTATCTATCTTTATCTATCTATCTATCTATCTATCTATCTATCTATCTATCTATCTATCTATCTATCTATCTATCTATCTATCTATCTATCTATCTCTACCTATCTATCTACCTATCTATCTATCTATCTATCTATCTATCTATCTATCTATCTATCTATCTATCTATCTATCCATCTATCTATCTATCTATCTATCTATCTATCTATCTATCTATCTATCTATCTATCTATCTATCTATCTATCTCCCATTTTGTCACCGCGTTGGCTGGCCTCTTGACTACCCTGCAGATATCTATCTATCTATCTATCTATCTATCTATCTATCTATCTATCTATCTATCTATCTATCTATCTATCTATCTATCTATCTATCTATCTGTAGAACCTTCAGACTGCATACATTCTAAGCTTAGTGCTTCCTCCCAGCCCGCTACCCAGCCTCCGTCTGGAGGCGGGGTGGAATGGATGCCTATGTCTTCGGATATGCAGAGCTGATAGACCAAACATATCTATCTATCTATCTATCTATCTATCTATCTATCTATCTATCTATCTATCTATCTATCTCCCATTTCTTCACCGCGTTGGCTGGCCTCTTGACTACCCTGTAGATATCTATCTATCTATCTATCTATCTATCTATCTATCTATCTATCTATCTATCTATCTATCTATCTATCTATCTATCTATCTATCTTAACTATCTCCCATTTCCTCACCCCGTTGGCTGGCCTCTTGACTACCCTGCAGATATCTATCTATCTATCTATCTATCTATCTATCTATCTATCTATCTATCTATCTATCTATCTATCTATCTATCTATCCCTGGAGACGGTCTCTGCCACTGGCAACTCAGCCTAGGGTTCAGATCTAACTATCTCCTACAATGACGATTTTGTGTCCGCCGTTAATCGCGCGCAGCGCAAGGGCTAAACAGGCAACCAACTCCTGACCATGGCTGATGAAGTCGGGGCGTGATGCAAAGGGTTGATGAAGTCGGGGTTGTAGAAAGGTAACTCACAACGAGCGTGAACTCCTGAAACCTCGACTTGCTCATGGCATCATCTCCTTAGGGCACGCGCTCCTGGGGAGTGTTCTAGTGTTGTCCCGTATAGTTCAAAAGGGCTCGGCTACCTTTCGGCTTGAACTGGGCACAGACACCAACCACAGCGAGACAGTGGTTGGTGTGCAGCTTGGCCGGTGCTGAAAGTTCTTGTCCGGGGGTAGTATAGGAGGCCATGGCTTTTCAAGCTAAGCCACGCCCATAGATTAAACATATCTATCTATCTATCTATCTATCTATCTATCTATCTATCTATCTATCTATCTATCTATCTCCTTTTCTTCACCTCGTTGGCTGGCCTCTTGACTACCCTGCTCATACGAATTTCGCGCAGCCTGCAGCTCCGAGTACAGCGTTTTCGCCTGCACAGCAGATAGGGGGGGGGGGGGGGTGAGTGGGTGGGTAAGGAGTAGGTAGGTAGATAGGTAGGTAGATAGATATATAGATAGACAGATAGATAGATAGATAGATAGGCTCAATATGAATTTCGCACAGTCTGCAGCTCCGAGTACAGCGTTTTCGCCTGCACAGCAGATAGGGAAGGGGGGGGAGGGAGGGGTGGGGGGGTGGGTGGGTGGGTAAGGAGTAGGTAGGTAGGTAGGTAGGTAGATAGGTAGGTAGATAGATAGATAGATAGATAGATAGGCTCAATATGATTTCGCACAGTCTGCAGCTCGGAGTACAGCGTTTTCGCCTGCACACCAGATAGGGAAGGGGGGGTGGTGGGGGTGGGTGGGTGGGTAAGGAGTAGGTAGGTAGGTAGGTAGGTAGGTAGGTAGGTAGATAGATAGATAGATAGATAGATAGATAGGCTCAATATGAATTTCGCACAGTCTATCTGTCTGTCTATCTGTCTATCTATCTATCTATCTATCTATCTATCTATCTATCTATCTATCTAGCAGCTCGGAGTACAGCGTTTTCGCCTGCACAGCAGAGAGATCAGACAACAGACAGACAGGTGGGGTAAGGAGGTAGGTAGGTATAGGTAGATAGATAGATAGATAGATGAATAGGTAGATAGGTAGATAGGTAGATAGATAGATGAGTCTTGGCCTCTTGGGCGGCGGCGGCTGTGACGTCGGCCAGCTATGATATGAATGAAACAGGAGGGTGAAAACGCGGAAATTTTCCGCGATATCACCGCAAATGCCGGGAAAATTCAGCCGAAAGTGAACATTTTACCACATATCACCGCAAATGCCGGAAAATTCAGCTGAAATTTTACATTTTTACCACATATCACCGCAAATACCAGAAAAATTCAGCCGAAAGGGAACATTTTACCACCTACCACCGCAAATTCCGGTGAATTCAGCTGAGATTTTACATTTTTACCACATATCACCGCAAATACCAGTAAAATTCAGCCGAAAGTGAACATTTTACCACCTATCACCGTAAATTCCGGTGAATTCAGCTGAGATTTTACATTTTTTACCATATCACCGCAGATACCAGGGAAAATTCAGGCGTAATTTGATATGCTTATGCTGACCTCCTGTTTGGCCTGTGAGCGTGCCGCTGTAGCGTCTTCTAATTGTGAGCGAAGAGCAGCGACTTGCTGCTTGTGTTGTTCTGCTAAGGATGACAAGGCGGCAAGCTCACTTGCTGCGCGACTGCCGCCTACGTGTGTATGTTGCTGCTTGTGTTGTTCTGCTATGGATGACAAGGCGGCAAGCTCACTGGCTGCGCGGCTGCCGCCTACGTGTGTATGTTGCTGCTTGTGTTGTTCTGCTAAGGATGACAAGGCGGCAAGCTCACTGGCTGCGTGACTGCCGCCTACGTGTGTATGTTGCTGCTTGTGTTGTTCTGCTATGGATGACAAGGCGGCAAGCTCACTGGCTGCGCGGCTGCCGCCTACGTGTGTATGTTGCTGCTTGTGTTGTTCTGCTAAGGATGACAAGGCGGCAAGCTGCCTGGCTGCGCGACTGCCGCCTACGTGTGTATGTTGCTGCTTGTGTTGTTCTGCTATGGATGACAAGGCGGCAACCTCACTGGCTGCGCGGTTGCCGCCTACGTGTGTATGTTGCTGCTTGTGTTGTTCTGCTATCGATGATAAGGCGGCAAGCTCACTGGCTGCGCGGTTGCCGCCTACGTGTGTATGTACTTGCTGCTTGTGTTGTTCTGCTATGGATGATAAGGCGGCAAGCTCGCTGGCTGCGCGACTGCCGCCTAGGTGTGTATGTGCTGCTTGTGTTGTTCTGCTAAGACAAGGCGGCAAGCTCACTGGGTGCGCGACTGCCGCCTACGTGTGTATGTCTGCTTGTGTTGTTCTGCTAATGGATGACAAGGCGGCAAGCTCACTGGCTGCGCGGCTGCCGCCTACGTGTGTATGTCTGCTTGTGTTGTTCTGCTAAAAAAAAAAAGGCGGCAAGCTCGCTAGCTGCGCGGAAGCCGCCTACGTGTGTATGTATGTGCAATAGATA
>WBZZ01006770.1:137500-140000 GCA_019918135.1 Paulinella micropora | reverse complement strand
TGTATGTATGTAAGTAATGTCTTTATTTATGTATGTATGTATGTATGCAATGTCTTTATTTATGTATGGAATGGCTTTATGTATGCATTGTATGTATGTACATAAATAAAACCATTACATACATATGTATGTATGTATGTATGTAATGTCTTTATTTATGTATGTAATGGCTTTATGTATGTATTGTATGTATGTACATACATAAAGCCATTACATACATACATAAAGACATTACATACATACATATATACATACATACATACATACATACATACATACATACATACAATTACAAACAGACAATACATACATACATACAGACAATACATACATACATACATACATACCTACATAAATACATACATTCATACAATAGATACATATATACATACATACGCACACTTGCTTGTACACACAGACGCTATCCTTACCTGTTTCTGTAGCTGCTCCTTCAGCTGGCTTTGCAAAGACTGCGCGCGCGCCTGAGATGTGACATCACATCATAACACATCCTGACAGCTGGGGTTGCAAAGACTGCGCGCGCGCCTGAGATGTGACATCACATCATAACACATCCTGACAGCTGGCTTTGCAAAGACTGCGCACGTGCCTGTGATGTGACATCACATCATAACACATCCTGACAGCTGGTTTTGCAAAGACTGCGCGCGCGCCTGAGATGTGATATCACATCATAACACATCCTGACAGCTGGTTTTGCAAAGACTGCGCACGTGCCTGTGATGTGACATCACATCATAACACATCCTGACAGCTGGTTTTGCAAAGACTGCGCGCGCCTGAGTTGTGACATCATATCATAACACATCCTGACAGCTGGTTTGCAAAGACTGCGCGCGCGCCTGTGATGTGACATCATATCATAACACATCCTGACAGCTGGCTTTGCAAAGACTGCGCGCGCGCCTGTGATGTGACATCATATCATAACACATCCTGACAGCTGGGCTTGCAAAGACTGCGCGCGCGCCTGAGATGTGACATCACATCATAACACATCCTGACAGCTGGTTTTGCAAAGACTGCGCGCGCGCCTGAGATGTGACATAATATCATAACACATCCTGACAGCTGGGCTTGCAAAGACTGCGCGCGCGCCTGAGTTGTGACATAATATCATGTCAGGATGTGTTATGATAGGTTGTTTGATGTCATGTTGCGTTACGTTACGTTATGTTACGTTATGTTATGTTATGTTATGTTATGTCATGTCATGTTATGTTATGTTATGTCATGTCATGTCATGTTATGTTATGTTATGTTATGTCAAATTACTTTCTCTTATGTCACGTTAAATTATCTTACGTTTTTCGTTACGTCACGTGATGTGATATTATTTTATATCATGATCTATTCTGACATGTCATGTCATGTCATGTCATATGCCATGTCCTGCCATGTCCTGTCATGTCATGTTATCTTATATCATGCTCTATTCTGTTCTGTTCTGTTCCTGTTACCTCTAGTCTCGCCAGTTGGTCGTGTGTAATTTTGATTTGCTTCTCATGCCGAATATTACGTTATGTTATCTTATGTCATGTCATGTTATGTTGACTTCTATCATGTTGTTGTTCGGTTCAAAAGACAAAATAAGATAGGATTAAAAGAGCAAGGTAAGATGAGATAAGATAAGATAAGATGAGACAAGATAAGACAAGATAAGATAAGATAAGATAAGATAAGATTAAAAGAGCAAGGTAAGATGAGATAAGATAGGATAAGATAAGACTAGATAAGATAAGATGAGATAAGATAAAATAGATAAGATAAGATAAAGATAAGATAAGATAAGATAAGATAAGATTCAAAATGCAAGGTAAGATGAGATAAGATAGGATAAGATAAGACTAGATAAGATAAGATAAGATAAGATAAGATTAAAAGAGCAAGGTAAGATGAGATAAGATAGGATGATAAGATAAGATAAGATAAGATGAGATAAGATAAGATAAGATAAATAAGATAAATAAGATAAGATGAGATAAGATAAGATAAGATGAGATGAGATAAAATAAGATAAGATAAGATAAGATAAGATGAGATGAGATAAGATAAGATAAGATAAGATAAGATTAAAAGAGAAAGGTAAGATGAGATAAGATAGGATAAGATAAGACTAGATAAGATAAGATGAGATAAGATGAGATAAGATAAGGTAAGATAAGATAATATAAGATAAGTAAGATAAGTAAGATAAGATAAGTAAGATAAGTAAGATAAGTAAGATAAGTAAGATAAGATAAGATAAGATAAGATAAGATAAGTAAGATAAGATAAGATAAGATAAGACAAGATAAGACAATATAAGATAAGATAAAGATAAGATAAGATAAGATAAGATAAGATTAAAAGATAAGATAGGATAAGATAAGACTAGATAAGATAAGATGAGATAAGATAAGATAAGATAAGATAAGATAAGATAAGATGAGACAAGATAAGACAAGATAAGATAAGATAAAGATAAGAAAAGATATAA
>WBZZ01006770.1:130000-132500 GCA_019918135.1 Paulinella micropora | reverse complement strand
TGGTCCTTTTCAATGGGCTGATTGGTATAAAGCTCCTAGAGTAATGTACTATGCCGTCACTTCCTTTATTCCACCGATTGGTGTGGAGACTTTCCTTATGGAATGGAGGACTGGATGCACATGGCCTTTTGGCTCAGCAATTGGCAGGAGATACATTATTATTATTATTATTAATTATTATTACTTATTATTATTATTATTATTATTATTATTATTATTATTATTCACCAGTATTTTCATTGAACATACCGGTCTATTTCTGGACCAGTATTTTCATTGAACATACCGGCCCGTCTGGAAGTGTTGGAACTGCCCTTGCGGGGGTGTCATTAGAGCTTATCGTCAATTCTTCGTACTCCCCTCACGGGTGAGACGATGGAGGCGCATGTGCAGAAATGCATCAGCCATTGACAGAGAAGCACTATTATTATTATTATTATCATTATTATTATGAATAACCTCGGCTTAGTGCAGTCTTGCCCTCAGGAGCTCCATCGGTGGCCCCGATCATCAGGCGAGAGACTGACACGGGGGGGTGGAGGACCTCGAACAAGGGTATTGGAGGCTTATGTCCGTTGAGGATATGCCATTAGCTGCATCAGTACGCCTCAGATATAGTATTATTATGATTATTATCACTTATTATTATCACTTATTATTATTATGATTATTATTACTTTTATTATTATTATTATTATTATTATTATTATTATTATTATTATTATTATTGTTCTACCATCTGGGCCCTGTCGCCAGTTCGATTCCCGTCGGTGCCACCAGTATTTTCATTGAACATACCGGTCCGTCTGGACCAGTATTTTCATTGAACATACCGGTCCGTCTGGAAGTGTTGGAACTGCCCTTGCGGGGGTGTCATTACAGCCTATCGTCAATTCTTCGTACTCCCCTCACGGGTGAGACGATGGAGGCGCATGTGCAGAAATGCATCAGCCATTGACAGAGAAGCACTATTATTATTATTATTATTATTATTATTATTATTATTATTATTATTATTATTATTATTATTATTATT
The DNA here is from genome assembly GCA_019918135.1 of Paulinella micropora. Lineage (NCBI taxonomy): Eukaryota > Cercozoa > Imbricatea > Euglyphida > Paulinellidae > Paulinella > Paulinella micropora. Next base: position 131,464 of record WBZZ01006770.1, on the reverse strand, counting down.
ATTATTATGATTATGATTATTATTATTATGGACACCGTGATAGCCCAGTGGTCAAGTTCTACCATGTGGGCCCTGTCGCCAGTTCGATTCCCGTCGGTGCCAGCAGTATTTTCATTGAACATACCGGTCCGTCTGGAAGTGTTGGAACTGCCCGTGCGGGGGTGTCATTAGAGCCTATCGTCAATTCTTCGTACTCCCCTCACGGGTGAGACGATGGAGGCGCATGTGCAGATTTGCATCAGCCATTGACAGAGAAGCACTATTATTATTATTATTATTATTATTATTATTATTATTATTATTATTATTATTAGGGAGTACATAGGCCATTGGTCCTTTTCAATGGGCTGATTGGTATAAAGCTCCTAGAGTAATGTTCTATGCCGTCACTTCCTTTATTCCACCGATTGGTGTGGAGACTTTCCTTATGGAATGGAGGACTGGATGCACATGGCCTTTTGGCTCAGCAATTGGCAGGAGATACATTATTATTATTATTATTATTATTATTATTGGACACCGTGATAGCCCAGTGGTCAAGTTCTACCATCTGGGCCCTGTCGCCAGTTCGATTCCCGTCGGTGCCACCAGTATTTTCATTGAACATACCGGTCCGTCTGGACCAGTATTTTCATTGAACATACCGGTCTGGAAGTGTTGGAACTGCCCTTGCGGGGGTGTCATTAGAGCCTATCGTCAATTCTTCGTACTCCCCTCACGGGTGAGACGATGGAGGCGCATGTGCAGAAATGCATCAGCCATTGACAGAGAAGCACTATTATTATTATTATTATTATTATTATTATTATTATTATGGACACCGTGATAGCCCAGTGGTCAAGTTCTACCATCTGGGCCTGTCGCCAGTTCGATTCCCGTCGGTGCCACCAGTATTTTCATTGAACATATCGGTCTATTTCTGGACCAGTATTTTCATTGAACATACCGGCCCGTCTGGAAGTGTTGGAACTGCCCTTGCGGGGGTGTCATTAGAGCTTATCGTCAATTCTTCGTACTCCCCTCACGGGTGAGACGATGGAGGCGCATGTGCAGAAATGCATCAGCCATTGACAGAGAAGCACTATTATTATTATTATTATTATTATTATTATTATTGTTATTATTTTGGACACCGTGATAGCCCAGTGGTCAAGTTCTACCATCTGGGCCCTGTCACCAGTTCGATTCCCGTCGGTGCCACCAGTATTTTCATTGAACATACCGATCCGTCTGGACCAGTATTTTCATTGAACATACCGGCCCGTCTGGAAGTGTTGGAACTGCCCTTGCGGGGGTGTCATTAGAGCTTATCGTCAATTCTTCGTACTCCCCTCACGGGTGAGACGATGGAGGCGCATGTGCAGAAATGCATCAGCCATTGACAGAGAAGCACTATTGTTATTATTATTATTATTATTATTATTCAGCCCAATGGCCTCAAGGCGTTAAACTGTGACGCCAACT
>WBZZ01006770.1:115000-117500 GCA_019918135.1 Paulinella micropora | reverse complement strand
GCCGAAATTTGAGGTGGCCGAAATTTTTCACTCGCCCTTAGAGAAGTTCCTATTTCTTAAGTACAACGAACAAGGAGTTCAAGCGCTTTGATCTCAGTCAGTATTTGCATCTACAACCTGTGCTATAGCTCACTAGAAAGCTCTTGATGAGAGCTTTCAAACGAGCCACTACACAAGCCGCAAAGATCAGAACCGGCTGAGAACGAAACGTTTGAAGTGATTGCTCTTTGTGGTTAAGTACAAGGAACTTCTCTACTTAGTTGACCAAGTGTATCCCACGAGCAGGCCCATGAACTGAGGATCCTTCTTCACGTGCGTCAGCAGCAGCAACCCCAAACTAGCGAGAGAGAGTGTGTGTGTGTGTGTGAGAGAGAGAGAGAGAGAGTGTGTGAGAGAGAGAGAGAGAACAAAGAATGAAGACAGAAGGGAAGAGAAAATCAAAGAATTCCAAGGAGAAAAGAAATTCGCATTAAAAAAAAAAAAAAAAGATAATAATACTACTATATCTGAGGCGTACTGATGCAGCTAATGGCATATCCTCAACGGACATAAGCCTCCAATACCCTTGTTCGAGGTCCTCCACCCCCCCGTGTCAGTCTCTCGCCTGATGATCGGGGCCACCGATGGAGCTCCTGAGGGCAAGACTGCACTAAGCCGAGGTTATTCCGCAGTCCCAGCAACCTCTTGCAAGACGTCACCGAATGTGCAAGTGCATACACCAAGCGCGGTTGCTAGAGCTGCCTCGAAACCCCACCCATAACAATCTGGTGTCTGCTGGGTCCTGGGCTATCAACCAGCATATGCGGAGTTTAAGATCTTTTACGCGCGCAACGACCCTCCTCCCCAGCATCTACCACCAAAGGGTTATGAGTTGGCGTCACAGTTTAACGCCTTGAGGCCATTGGGCTGGAACTCTGTTTTGCAAATGTGACTAGGTTTTTTCATCGGGATTTCCCTCAAATATGTCACAGTCAACACTCCAAGGCAGATTTACTATATCTGAGGCGTACTGATGCAGCTAATGGCATATCCTCAACGGACATAAGCCTCCAATACCCTTGTTCGAGGTCCTCCACCCCCCCGTGTCAGTCTCTCGCCTGATGATCGGGGCCACCGATGGAGCTCCTGAGGGCAAGACTGCACTAAGCCGAGGTTATTCCGCAGTCCCAGCAACCTCTTGCAAGACGTCACCGAATGTGCAAGTGCATACACCAAGCGCGGTTGCTAGAGCTGCCTCGAAACCCCACCCATAACAATCTGGTGTCTGCTGGGTCCTGGGCTATCAACCAGCATATGCGGAGTTTAAGATCTTTTACGCGCGCAACGACCCTCCTCCCCAGCATCTACCACCAAAGGGTTATGAGTTGGCGTCACAGTTTAACGCTTGAAAGATAATAATAATAATAATAATAATAATAATAATGATGATGATGGTCATGGATCAATAAACTAAGTATATGAGCATCAGCAGCAGACAACCCCCAAATTAGAACAGCAAAAACAAGGGCACGATGAAGTAGAATGAAATAAGAATAAAATGAAAAGGAAATAAGTAAATATTTACTATTTAGTCTAAAATAGAATAGAATAAGAATAAAATGAAAAGGAAATAAGTAAGTAAATATATATTATTTAGTCATGTGTTTATCCATGGTTTCTTTTCCTGTTTTTTTTTTTTTGTTTTTTTTTTGTTTTGTTTTTTGTTGTCGCTGTTGTTGTTGTTGTTGGTGTTGTTGTTGTTGCTTATTTAAGTAAATCAAACAAGTAGAACAATAAAATAAATGAAACGGGCTTAGACCGAATAAAGAATTGATAAAATAAGTCAAGAAACTGTGTGTGTGTGTGTGTGTGTGTGTTTATGTGTGTGTCTGTGTGTGTGTGTGTGTGTATGTATGTATGTATGAATGTATGTATGTATGTATGTATGTGTATGTTTGTTTTTGCTGACCTGAAGAGAAAGTAGGTGATTGCGTCAAACACTGGCTTAGATAAAATCAAATGTACCTACAGACAAACATACACACATACATGTTCGCCTACATACATACATACATACATACATACATACATACATACATACATACATACATACATATATTGCTATAATTATGCGTTGTTTACATCATTTCATAAACACGATCATACTTATTCTCTTGCTAAATATATGTACATATATGTGTGTAAGTATCTATGCCTGCATGTGCATGTATGTATGCATGTATGTATGCATGTATGTATGTATGTATGTTTGTATGTATGTCTGTTTGTCTGTCCGTCTGTTACCAGTTTCATGACCGGGTTCCACCTGTGCTCGTGCTCAGTGTGGTCTAAACGACCCACACAAATCAGTGATAATAATAATGACAATGATAATAATAATGATAATAGTGATAATGATAATGATAATAATAATGATAATGATGTGCTCGTGCTCCGTATGGTCTATAACACCCCACACAAATCATAGATAGATAGATAGATAGATAGATAGATATATATA
>WBZZ01006770.1:107500-110000 GCA_019918135.1 Paulinella micropora | reverse complement strand
AGTATACATATCTTGGTAGACAATGACCAGACAACAATATCGGGGTTGAGGTCAGTGACACAGATGTGGACAGGAAAGGCTTGCTCAGAACCGGTGTACTGGGTTTGGAGCTACCAGGGACAGAAAGATAGATAGATAGATAGATAGATAGATAGATAGATAATGGCCACGCATATTTATCCATGATCGCCTGAGCGAACAGATAGATAGATAGATGAGATATCGACTAATGTCAGAAAAAAGGAGCTTCTGATTTCGTCAACCAAGGAAGTCTGTGGGTAAAGTATTAACCCGATGCCCAGCTAAGCCGTGATGTTTGCACGGAAGGGACTGATACAGGCGATACCAAAGCTCCCTAGTACCAGGCGGGGCCAGGGCTCGTTCCATAAGCGCCCCTTGCAGAACGAGCTCCCACCTCCATTACAGAGGACCCAGTAAGCAGATGGAGTTTCGAGACTGTTCGACAGTCTAGTATAAACCGACAGAGCACTGTGGGTTTTATTCCGGGCTCAACAAGCGAGAAAGGACACCCTGAGGGAACAGGATTGTGCTTCCCGTCGCTATTTCGGCATGTGACTTATAGGCGTATGGCTAGGCACACATAAGGCACCCCACCACGGGCCCAGCACACCCACACCATCCCCTAATTCTCTGAGATAGATAGATAGATAGATAGATAGACAGATAGATAGATATGGCCACGCATATTTATCCATGATCACCTGAGCCAACAGATAGATAGATAGATAGATAGATAGATAGATAGATAGTTTTTCAGAATTATGCTGTGCTAGAGAAAAACTATACATACATATATATACATATATTTACATATACATCATTTACACACACACACATATATACATACACACACATACATACATACATACATACATACATATTACATGCATATTATATATATATGTATATATATATATATATATATATATATATAGAGAGAGAGAGAGAGAGAGAGAGACCACAATCTTGAGCCAAGGCGAGTCATTCGTCAACGGCTAACATAGGCACATAATAATAATAATAATAATAATAATAATAATGATAACCACAACAACAACAACAACAACAACAACAACAGTATTATTATTATTATTATTATTATTATTATTATTATTATTATTATTATTATTATTATTGTTATTATCATTATTATTATTATTATTATTATTATTATTTGGACACCGTGATAGCCCAGTGGTCAAGTTCTACCATCTGAGCCCTGTCGCCAGTTCGATTCCCGTCGGTGCCACCAGTATTTTCATTGAACATACCGGTCTATTTCTGGACCAGTATTTTCATTGAACATACCGGCCCGTCTGGAAGTGTTGGAACTGCCCTTGCGGGGGTGTCATTAGAGCTTATCGTCAATTCTTCGTACTCCCCTCACGGGTGAGACGATGGAGGCGCATGTGCAGAAATGCATCAGCCATTGACAGAGAGGCACTATTATTATTATTATTATTATTATTATTATTATTATTATTATTATTATTATTATTATTATTATTATTATTATTATTATTATTATTACTAGTAGAAGCAGTAGTAGTAGTAGTAGTAGTAGTAGTAGCGGTAGTGGTGTAGTAGTAGTAGCAGTAGTAGTGGTAGTAGTAGTAGTAGTAGTAGTAGTAGTAGTATTAGTAGTATTAGTAGTGGTAGTAGTAGTGGTAGTAGTAGTAGTAGTAGTAGTAGTAGTAGTAGTAGTAGCAGTAGTAGGTAGTAGTAGTAGGTAGTAGTAGTAGTAGTAGTAGTAGTAGTAGTAGTAGTAGTAGTAATCGCAGTAGTAGTGGCAGTAGTAGTGGCAGTAGTAGTAGTAGTAGTAGTAGTAGTAGTAGTAAGAATAATAATAATAACAATTTATATCATCATCATCATCATCATCATCACGAGAAGAAGAAGAAGAAGAAGAAGAAGAAGGAGAAGGAGGAGGAGGAGAAGGAGAAGGAGGAGAAGAAAGAAGAAGAAGGAGAAGGAGGAGGAGGAGGAGAAGAAGAAGAAGAAGAAGAAGAAGAAGAAGAAGAAGAAGAAGAATTAGAAGAAGAAGAAGAAAGAAGGAAGAAGAAAGAAAGAAGGAAGAAGAGAAGAAGAAGAAGCAGAAGAAGAAGAAGATGAAGGAGAAGGAGGAGGAGGAGGAGAAGAAGAAGAAGAAGAAGCAGGAGGAGGAGGAGGAGTAGGAGGAGGAACAGCAGCAGCAGCAGGAAGAAAACAGGAGGAGCTGAGCAAGAGTAACAGGAGCAGAAACAGTAGGAGTAGGAGCAGGAGCAGCAGGAGGGGCAGAAGGAGGAAGGAAAAGAAGAGAAGGAAAAGAAGAGAAGAAAGAGAAGAAAGAAGGAAAAGAAGAGAAGGAAAAGAAGAGAAGGAAAAGAAGAGAAGGGAAAGAAGAGAAGGAAAAGAAGAGAAGGAAGAAGAGAAGGAAAAGAAGAAGAGAAGGAAAAGAAGAGAAGGAAAGGAAGAGAAGGAAAAGAAGAGAAGGAAAAGA
>WBZZ01006770.1:62500-65000 GCA_019918135.1 Paulinella micropora | reverse complement strand
GTGTATGTGTGTGCGTGTGTGTGTGTGTGTGTGTATGTGTGTGTGTGTGCGTGTGTGTATGTATTATGATGCTCTGTGTGTATATTGTGATTGTGTCTGTGTGTGTGTTTGTGTGTGTGTATGTATGTGTGTGTGTGTGTGTGTGTGTGTGTGTGTGTGTGTGGCACGGTGTGTGTATTAATGTGTGTGTGTATGTATGTATGTATGGATTGTAATGCCCCCAACGATAGCTCGTAAAAAGTCAGTAATACAACCAAACACAGTCCTCAAAAGATGAGAATGATGTCTCGTTACATTACTAAGTTAGTGAAGCCAAAAAGGAAAATAGCAACAGACCAGAAATAAAATAGCATCAGGTCCAATCCGGACAAATATTAATAATACTGAAAAACAAGCTGGTGCACCTGTCACAAGGAAAAGGTACTTTTTACCTGCTATCCGGGGGGTGATGCCTACAGTATGTATGTGTGTATGTGTGCATGTGACGCTGTGTGTGTGTGTGTGTGTGTGTGTCACGGTGTGTGTGTGTGTGTGTGTGTGTCTATGTCTGTGTGCGTGTGTGTGTGTGTTTCTGAGTGTGTGTGTGTCTGTGTGTGTGTATGTATGTATGTGTGTGTGTGTGTGTTTGTAAACCTCTCTCTCTCTCTCTCTCTCTCTCTCTCTCTCTCTCTCTCTCTCTCTCTCTCTCTCTCTCTCTCTCTCTCTCTCTCTCTCTTGTAGGCGCAGATAGATAAATATGCGATCTTTTTCTTATACCCCTATACACAGCCTGTGATGTATAGAAGAGCTATATCTCTTTAAGATGTAGTTATATATGTTTTATTTATATACTTTTGAGCCGGTTGAAAACGATAATATTACGATTCATAACAGGTAGTAATACTACTTTTCAAGTAAGCCGGTAGTAGATTCATAACCGGTAGTTTTCAAGTAAGCAGTATAATAAGTTCAAGCCGTTATCGTCACAAGTTTGGGGTGACACTGGGCCCTTGAAATGCCTATCTTTCTTTCAGGAAATATTTATTTAATAACAGGGGTTTACCAGACCACGAGTGACCGTGACCGTGCTCACCCCTTTGCCAAAGGTTAAGTAAATTCAAGTTTTAGTTTAAGTGAAAGGGCAAGGGTTGGTGAAAAGGATAGGGTGTATGTGTGGTCTCCAGGGCTTTGGAGCTGTGCTCCCGACGACGCTTCTGAGTTGGTTGTGGCGTAGAATAGGTTTTGGTTGTGTTGGATTGCGTAGTAACGGAAGTGATAGAGTTGAAGTGGAAGGATGAGTCGTACGATCAGAGCGATAAAAATACAAGCTGATATAGGTAAAAAAGGAAATGGTCTCAAATTGTAAAAATGGAAATTTGCCAGTGCACTTATGACGTAAAAAAACAGGGAAAGTTTGGAAATTAGTTTGAAATAAATTGATTTAAATTGAAATGAATACTTTTGCTTTGTATTTTAGTACTTTAATGATTCCTCGATGATCTTTTTCCTTTTTGTTGCTTGGCTCTGACAGTCTCCTATATTTTCCGTCATACTGAACGAGGGTGAATATTAAGAAGAGAAATTTTCTTTTTTCCACTCCCTCACCGTTCTCCCTGTAGTCTGCTATTTTCTCTCTTTGTTCACCCTTGTTTTTCACTGATGTTCGCCTACTTACATGCTTCCTTTTCAGCCGGCTCTACGAAAAGCAAGCGTTCTTCAAATTTGTATTAAAAATCGTTAAGTGGGGGGAAAAAAAAAGACTCTTGAAGACTACAGGGAGAAGTATGGAAAGGCAACTTGAAAAAAGGAAAAATGAAATGAGACTGAGAGTGCAAGCAGGATCCCATGTTCTAAGTCTAAAAAACTTGACCATATCAATCCCGACAAACTTTTCTAGTAAGTAACTGTCCGGACTCTGACCTACCCAATGCATTTTCTGCCTTGAAGTTGAACGCTTTTGTGGGCTTCCCGCTAAGAATCCCTCCCTCCCAAGGCACGTCGCCTAACCCAAGCCAAGCAGCTCCAAAAACCACTAGCTCAGGCTGTACTGGCAGTCGCCCCTCGGAGTCCATAGCAACAGTTACTGGGTGAGCAAAGACACTTGAGGTCCTGTAAGCCAGTGTCTACACAACTAAATTTACTAAAGTTAAAATTCATTAAAGTTGACACGTCTGGTATTGTATTAGTAAAATCTTTTCCGAGTTGGTCGAGCGGGTTTAAAACGATGCCGCACGTATTATTTTTATTCAACTAAAATGCATTGAGTTCGGACTCGGCGTCGGAATGCCCCGGCCGGCCCGGGTCTCAGTGTTTGCTGCAGTGAAGAAGCAAGTGCGCACCCGTCCAGATGGCGGGCACACGAGACTGGCCACTGGGGGCAGCGAGCAGATGGAAACGCTTGGGCTGCTGGCAATTCTTGCACTTGGTGCGTCCCCCATATCACCTCAAAGGTCTGCTCCGCGGCGGCCAAGGCGCCACAGGACACTGCGGGTTCTGGTTCTGCTGCTCCCGCTGCTGCTTG
>WBZZ01006770.1:52500-55000 GCA_019918135.1 Paulinella micropora | reverse complement strand
CCTGGGGGAATAACAGAGCAAACACGCAGATCCTGATGCAAGACACGTACACATGCACAATATTTGACCATGCATATGAACTTTCATATCCTCGTGCACAAAATGGAAAATAGATAAATACAAAACAATTGTCTCTGCATATCGAATAGCGAGCCCGGCCCCAAAACGTGACGTCGACAAGACATGTACGGCCAAAACAGGAGGGGGGGGGGGGGGGGGGGGGGGGGAACCGTCGCAGAAAGTCGTTCAAGGAGGCGGAGGCGGCGGGCATCACCAGACAGTGTTGCTCCTCGTGTGTCCGCAGCACCCCCACCAGCACCCCGGCCAAGCTCTCCACTTTACCCACCGCCTGCCCCACCCCGCACGTACATGAAACAACAAACACTGCGCAACAAACAAACCAAACAGACAAAGCAACGGCCAGAACAAGAACAAACCTGCTTCTCCAGGAAGCCGCGGGCATCGACCTGCCCAGATTCAAGAATGTATATCATGACATACAGATGTAATATTACAGAAAAAAACAAGAAAATTTGTATGTTACATGAATACATACTATATATAATATGCATAAATGCATACACGCATAACTATTAAATGCGTAAATGAATACATTTATACATGCGTACACATTCACGCATAGATCCACACAATCACACACATGCACACTCATATACACAGTTGTGAAGGTCGTTGAGGTTGTTGTAGTTGTTGTGGTTGTAGCCGTTACTCTCTCTCTCTCTCTCTCTCTCTCTCTCTCTCTCTCTCTCTTTCTTTCTCTTTCTTTTACGTACACACAAACGATATATATAACGTTGTGTGTGTGTGTGTGTGTGTGAGAGAGAGAGAGAGAGAGAGAGAGAGAAAGAGAGAGAGAAAAAGCAACGGCCACAACCATAACAGCCACAAGCACAGCACCACAATAACCTCTGCAACAAACGCAACCATCACCACAACAGCACTAGTGAGCCACAACAGCCACAAGAAGAACAAACAACGAGACGCACGGGCGGACAAGGGCAGCAGGGCGCACCTCGCGTTTGAAGTTCTCGGGAGCGCCTTGCCCCTTGATGAGCTTGAGAGCCACCTGCCCAGCAGAGACCAACGCGGATAGTAACATACATACAGCGTGCATGCATACATAGTATTATACACTCATACATACAGAAATGTATTCATACATACATACATACGTACGTACACTGCATGCGTACACTACACACCTACACAGATACATACATTACATACACATACTACATGCATATATTACATTACATACTACATTACATACATACATTACATGCACATATTATACACTATATACATACATTACATACATCAATATTACATACATCACATACATTATAATATAGCAAACTTGATATAATATAGGTTTGGTGTATGTTGTATGTAACCTTTTTGGGCTCGTCGTGGGCGGCCTGCACGTCCTCGGCCAGCCAGACCTGGCACGTCATCGACTCGTCTGCCAACACAATGACAGACATGCAAGTAAGTACAAACAGCAAGCTCTCTCTCTCTCTCTCTATATATATATATATATATATACATACTAAATATATCTTATGGATAGGGGTCTGTGCGAATGTGTTTTGCTATATGAATCATGCAGGACGGAGAAGTTGAAGGGACGCTGAAGAGAAGAGGCAAAACGCGTATAGCTGAGAGGATTGGGGGGGGGGGGGGGGGGGCAGCGGACAGGCGGGGGCGGGTTCCCGCAGATATCGGCCCAGGAAGGTGCCCACGGTCAAAGCCCATTCGCGTACAGGCCCCAACAAGGATTGACGCAGCGCCTGGTCACACACAAATACACATACACATACATACATACATACATACATACATACATACATACATACACATAGATACGCATACACACACAGACACACACATACACACACATACACACATACATACACACATACATACACAACACAACACAACACAACAGAACACACCACAACACAAACACACACACACACACATACAATACAACACAACACAAACACAAACAGCACGTGCACAACATGCAAAATTCCAGATGCACACAAGCGCACACATAAGCACATATAACCACACATATTTATACACAAACAAAGTATATGAATATGTGCATGAAAAGAGGTACGCATGTGCGCAAGTGAACACAAAATGCAAACATAGACATCACAAGCACGTACACAGGCGAACTCCTGGCTACATCTATCTATCTATCTATCTATCTATCTATCTATCTATCTATCTATCTATCTATCTATCTATCTATCTATCTATCTATCTATCTGTTTTGTCTAAATGCCCGAGCGCTTCATGTGTGTGTTTGTGTGTGTGTGTGTGTGTGTGTGTGTGGGAGCCTGCTACCTGCAGCGGAGTCAGGCCGCGCGCGTCCTGCACGGCGCCCGCCTGCCCGTCCAGCAGGGGCTCCAGCGCCTTGCACAGCTCCAGCAGCAAGTTCATGCGCTGCCCCTCCGCCACCTTGGCA
>WBZZ01006770.1:47500-50000 GCA_019918135.1 Paulinella micropora | reverse complement strand
CCTTCTTATCTACCTATTGTACCTTCTTACCTCTTATCTATCTATCTATCTATCTATCTATCTATCTATCTATCTATCTATCTATCTATCTATCTATCTATCTATCTATCTCACAATCCTGTTCCCTCAGGGTGCCCTTTCTCGCTTGTTGAGCCCGGAATAAAACCCACAGTGCTCTGTCGGTTTATACTAGACTGTCGACAGTCTCGAAACTCCATCTGCTTACTGGGTCCTCTGTAATGGAGGTGGGAGCTCGTTCTGCAAGGGGCGCTTATGGAACGAGCCCTGGCCCCGCCTGGTACTAAGGGAGATTTGGTATCGCCTGTATCAGTTCCTTCCGTGCAAACATCACGGCTTAGCTGGGCATCGGGTTAATACTTTACCCACAGACTTCCTTGCTTGACGAAATCAGAAGCTCCTTTTTTCTGACATTAGTCGATATCTCATCTATCTATCTATCTATCTATCTATGCCTGTCTGCTAGCAAGCAGCCGCTGGTGGTGTGGGACGACGAAGGTTCCAAGGTTCTCTACTGTCAGAGTAGGCCCCCTTATATCCCCTTCAAGGACAGTATCGTGCCTATCGTTGCTCTTAGACTCTGTACTGCAGAGTCCTAGCGCCGCAGAGCGAACAGACGACAGCGCATGCCCGGGAAGGAATGTGCGCACAGCGCTGACGGGGCCGCCCATCATCCTCTTGCTCGGGTTGGCGCCTGTTACCTGTTCAAGCCTCGAGGTAGCCGAGCCCGAGAAGGGACCAAACAAGCTCGGAGACCCGCGTGTGCAAAGAGATTGAAGCGGCATAAGGGCTAAGGTGTCGGGAGCTGCGAGCTGGTTGTGCAAAGAACCACCCACTCCTTGCTTTCAGCTCAGCTGGGCAGGGGCTGAGTGGTCTGAATCGGGGGTAGTAATGAAAGGCTTTTGGCTTCTTATCTATCTATCTATCTATCTATCTATCTATCTATCTATCTATCTATCTATCTATCTATCTATCTATCTATCTATCTATCTATCTATCTACCTACCTATCTATCTATCGTTCTGCGGCGTGCAAGGAATGCGCATTACAGAGCCGAATACACAATACTGTCGATGATGTAGGGGGGGGGGGGGGGCGGGCGGGCGGGGCAACTCTGAGAGTAGAGATTGACGCGCCACCATCGTCTCAGACCTCCTGGCTATTAGCCCGCAGGCACCCAGCAAAAAGAACCCAGCAGCTCGGACCTCTATCTATCTATCTATCTATCTATCTATCTATCTATCTATCTATCTATCTATCTATCTATCTATCTATCTATCTATCTACTATCTATCTATCTATCTATCTATCTATCTATCTATCTATCTATCTATCTATCTATCTATCTATCTATCTATCTATCTATCTGCTGCTTACTGGGCCCTCTGTAATGGAGGTGGGAGCTCGTTCTGCAAGGGGCGCTTTATGGAACGAGCCCTGGCCCCGCCTGGTACCAGGAAGCTTTGGTATTGCCTGTATCAGTCCCTTCCGTGCAAACATCACGGCTTAGCTGGGCATCGGGTTAATACTTTACCCACAGACTTCCTGGTTGACGAAATCAGAAGCTCCTTTTTTCTGACATTAGTCGATATTTCATCTATCTATCTATCTATCTATCTATCTATCTATCTATCTATCTATCTATCTATCTATCTATCTATCTATCTATCTATCTATCTATCTATCTATCTATCTATCTATCTATCTGTCTATCTTTCTATGTATCTATCTGTCTATCTATCTGTCTATCTATCTGTCTATCTATCTACCAATCACACCACGCGCCCAACAATTTCTTCCATTCCCACTCAGAGGGGCAAAGAGGCACACGTAGAGCCGTTGGATTGCATACAACGGAAGCCTAGTCTCAATCTTCAGCCCGCTGCGCAGTTGATTCCGGTGACTGGGTGGAGTGGATATCTATGACTCGTGATATGCAGAGCTTATAGACAAACCTATCTATCTATCTATCTATCTATCTATCTATCTATCTATCTATCTATCTATCTATCTATCTATCTATCTATCTATCTGTCTATTCCGCTCTCTGCGGTGGCTACCTGGTCCATGACGTTGAGGTCAGCTTTGCCCTCCACGAGGGCCTGGCCGAGCGCCGTGTTACCCTGCTTGGCCGCGTACAGCAGCGCCGTCAGCTGCTCCTGGGGAGGGTAGACACACAGCACGCACAAGGGAGAGAAAGAAAGAGAGAGAGAGAGAGAGAGAGAGAGCGCAGTGTTCATAAAGCATTGTTAGCACATGTATTTATCGTAGTGACATATACGCACGCATACCACGAACGAAACACACAAACGCATTGACACATTCTGCTCTTTTGCTTTTCTGGTGCTCTGCTCCCGGCCGTATTTACCTTGCTCTTGACATTGACGTCGGCTTTGCCCTCGACTAGGACTTTACCGAGCGCCGTGTTGCCTTGCTTGGCCGCGTGCAGCAGCGCCGTCATGTGTTCCTTTGGGGGGGGGGG
>WBZZ01006770.1:17500-20000 GCA_019918135.1 Paulinella micropora | reverse complement strand
ATTTTCCTGTTCAGGACAAACGCCTAACGCAATTATCTACACATTTTTGAATTGAAGCCCCCAGAACGACTAGGAAGCGGAGACTTGGTGTACACACAGCTTGCTGCGTGCAAAAATTTGGCGATTTTCGGCATTTTCCTGTTCAGGACAAACGCCTAACACAATTATCTACAAATTTTTGGTTTGTAGCCCCCCAACACGACTAGGAAGCTGAGACGTGGTCCACACACAGCTTGCTGGCTGCAAAATTTGCCGAAACCAAAATTTGGCGATTTTCGGCATTTTCCTGTTCAGGACAAACGCCTAACGCAATTATCTACGAATTTGCCATTTGAAGCCCCCAAAACGACTAGGAAGCTGAGACTTGGTCGACACACAGCTTGCTGGCTGCAAAATCAGCAAAAACCAAAATTTTGGCGATTTTTGGCATTTTCCTGTTCAGGACAAACGCCTAACGCAATTATCTATGAATTAATTATTTGATGCCCCCAAAACGACTAGGAAGTTGAGACTTGGTCGACACACAGCTTGCTGAGTGCAAAAGTTGCCAAAACCAAAATTTGGCGATTTTTGGCATTTCCCTGTTCAGGACAAACGCCTAACGCAATTATTTACGAATTTCTGAATTGCAGCTACCAAAACGACTAGGAAGCTGAGACTTGGTGTACACACAGCTTGCTGGCTGCAAAATTTGCCAAACCCAAACTTAGGCGATTTTTGGCATTTTTGTCTTCAGGACAAAAGCCCAGACATGCATACATACATATATACTTGTACATACATACATACATGCATACATACATACGTACATACATACATACATTTCTCCCTTTATGCATACAAATGTGAACCAGCCCCACTTTTTGTCCTACATCAAGGTAGGTAGGTAGATGGATAGGTAGGTAGGTAGGTAGATAGGAAGATAAGATAGGAAAAATAGATAGATAGATAGATAGATAGATAGATAAATAGGTAGGTAGGTAGGGAGTTAGATAGATAGATAGATAGATAGATATGTAGATATATATATATATATATATATAGATAGATAGATAGATAGATAGATAGATAGGTAGGTAGGGAGTAGGGATATAGATAGATAGATAGATAGATAGATAGATAGATAGATAGATAGATAGATATGTTTGGTCTGTCAGCGCTGCATATCCGAGGACATAGGCGTCCATTCAAACCCGCTTCCAGTTGGAGGCTGGGCAGCGGGCTGGAATGGGGACTATGCTCCAGATTTGTACAGTCTGCTGGAAAGATAGATAGATAAATAGATAGATAGATAGATAGATAGAGATAGAGAGAGAGAGAGATAGCTAGATAGATAGATAGATAGATAGATAGATAGATAGATAGATAGATAGATAGATGAGATATCGACTAATGTCAGAAAAAAGGAGCTTCTGATTTCGTCAACCAAGGAAGTCTGTGGGTAAAGTATTTACCCGATGCCCAGCTAAGCCGTGATGTTTGCACGGAAGGGACTAATACAGGCGATACCAGAAGAGCTCTCTCGACAGCATGTCTCTGCGAGAGCTCAAACCTCCCTAGTACCAGGCGGGGCCAGGGCTCGTTCCATAAGCGCCCCTTGCAGAACGAGCTCCCACCTCCATTACAGAGGACCCAGTAAGCAGATGGAGTTTCGAGACTGTGACATCGACAGTCTAGCATAAACCGACAGAGCACTGTGGGTTTTATTCCGGGCTCAACAAGCGAGAAAGGGCACCCTGAGGGAACAGGATCGTGCTTCCCGTCGCAATTTCGGCATGTGACTTATAGGCGTATGGCTAGGCACACATAAGGCACCCCACCCAGATAGATAGATAGATAGATAGATAGATAGATAGATAGATAGATGGATATCTATCCATCCATACGATAAGGCACATACTATTTCAAGCAAATGTGTGGACGCTCGATTGCCAAAACAGATAGATAGATAGATAGATAGATATATAGATAGATAGATGGATGGATGGATGGATGGATGGATGGATGGATGGATGGATGGATAACATCCATCCATCCATAAGGTGAGGCACATACTATTTCAAGCAAATGTATGGATGCTCGATTGCCAAAACAGAGACAGATAGATAGATAGATAGATAGAAAAGAAGATAGATAGATAGATAGATAGATAGATAGATAGATAGATGAGATATCGACTAATGTCAGAAAAAAGGAGCTTCTGATTTCGTCAACCAAGGAAGTCTGTGGGTAAAGTATTAACCCGATTACCCACAGACTTCCTTGGTTGACGAAATCAGAAGCTCCTTTTTTCTGACATTAGTCGATATCTCATCTATCTATCTATCTATCTATCTATCTATCTATCTATCTATCTATCTATCTATCTATCTATCTATCTATCTTCTTTCTATCTATCTATCTATCTATCTGTCTCTGTTTTGGCAATCGAGCGTCCATACATTTGTTTGAAAAATGTATGGACGCTCCATTGCCAAAACAGAGACAGACAGATAGATAG
>WBZZ01006770.1:5000-7500 GCA_019918135.1 Paulinella micropora | reverse complement strand
TTTCTTCTTTCTTCTTACTTCTTGCTTCTTGCTTCTTTCCTCTTTTATTCTTATCTCTCCTCCTATCTACCTGCCCGTCTATCTATCTATCTATCTATCTATCTATCTATCTTATGTATGTATGTATATTTATGTATGTATGTCTGTATGTATGCATGCATGTATGTATGTATGTATGTATGTTTGTATCATTGTATGTTATGTATGTATGTTATGGATAGAAGGATAGGTGTTGTTTCGACCTGTGGCTTGTTGTATGTATGTATGTATGTATGTATGTATAGGTATGTATGTTATGTTATGTTATGTGTGTGTGGGGACAACAGTCTGGCTGGTGTGTGTTGTCTACCTGTGGCTTTGCTGTAGGCAGTAGGGGAAAGGAGGGGGGGGGGGGGATAGCAGGCTGGCTGGTGTGTGTGTTGCTACCTGTGGCTTTGCTTTGTGAAGAAGGCAGTGGCTACTTATACACTGCAAACACTACCTAGACATGTATCACGTGTGTGTATGTATGTATCAGGATGAGGCGAGGGGGGGCAGCAAAGGATAGAGAGAGAGAGAGAGAGAGAAGGTGAGAAAGAAGGAGAGAAAGAGAGAGAGAGAGAGAGAGAGAGCAAGTAAGTAGAAGGAAAGTAGGCTATAGAGGAGAGAGGGAAGGGGGCACGAAGGGAGTAGGGGGGGGGGGGGCAATTGGAGGGAAGGGGAGGGGAGAGGAGAGAGGGGAGGGAGGGGAGGGGAGGGGAGGGGAGAGGAGAGGAGGGGAGGGGAGGGGAGAGGAGAAGAGAGGAGAGGAGAGGAGGGAGTCGGAGAGACGGAGTCGGAGAGAGAGAGAGAGAGAGAGAGAGAGAGAGAGAGGATCAGACCTGGCGGCTTGTATTAGCAAGCTTTGCAAAGCTTGCTTCTATGTACATGGATGTATGTGTGTATGCATGTATGTGTGCATGCATGTATGTATGCATGTATGTATGTATGTGGATGGGTGGAGATGGATGGACGGACGGACGGATGGATGGATGGATGGATGGGTGGGTGGGTGGGTGGGTGGATGCATGGATGCATGGATGGATGGATGGATGGATGGATGGATGGGTGGGTGGGTGGGTGGGTGGGTGGATGGATGGATGGATAGATGGATGGATATGTATGTATATGTATGTGCATGTGTATATGTATGTGCATTTATGTATGTAAGTATGTATGTGCATGTATGTATGTATGTGTGTATATATGTATGTATGTATTTATGCAGATGGATGGATAGATGGATGGATATGTATGTATATGTATGTGCATGTATGTACATGTATGTGCATGTATGTATGTAAGTATGATGTGCATGTATGTATGTATGTATGTATGTATGTATGTATATATGTATGTATGTATTTATGTATGTATATATATATTATATATTATATATATATAATAGTATGTATGTATGTATGTATGTATGTATGTATGCATGTATGTATGTATGTGTGTATATGTAGGTGGGTAGGTAGGTAGGTAGGTAGGTAGGTAGGTAGGTAGATAGATAGATAGATAGATAGATAGATAGATAGGTAGATAGATAGATAGATAGATAGATAGATAGATAGATGAGATATCGACTAATGTCAGAAAAAAGGAGCTTCTGATTTCGTCAACCGAGGGGGTCTGTGGCAAAGTATTTACCCGATGCCCAGCTAAGCCGTGATATTTGCACGGAAGGGACTAATACAGGTGATACCAGAAGAGCTCTCTCGACAGCATGTCTCTGCGAGAGCTCAAACCTCCCCAGTACCGGGCGGGGCCAGGGCTCGTTCCATAAGCGCCCCTTGCAGAACGAGCTCCCACCTCCATTACAGAGGACCCAGTAAGCAGATGGAGTTTCGAGACTGTGACATCGACTGTCTAGCATAAACCGACAGAGCACTGTGGGTTTTATTCCGGGCTCAACAAGCGAGAAAGGGCACCCTGAGGGAACAGGATTGTGCTTCCCGTCGCTATTTCGGCATGTGACGTATAGGCGTATGACCAGGCACACATAAGGCACCCCACCACGGGCCCAGCACTCCCACACCATCTCCTAATAGAAAGATAGATAGATAGATAGATAGATAGATAGATTAGATAGATAGATAGATACAAGTCTGATAGATAGATAGATAGATAGATAGATAGATAGATAGATAGATAGATAGATAGACAGATAGATAGATAATAGACAGATAGATAGACTGATAGATAGATAGATAGATAGATAGATAGATAGATAGATAGATAGATACAAGTCTGATAGATAGATAGATAGATAGATAGATAGATAGATAGATAGATAGATAGATAGATAGATAGATAGAACTGATAGATAGATAGATAGATAGATAGATAGAAGATAGATAGATAGATAGATAGATAGATAGATAGATAGATAGATAGATAGATAGATAGATAGATAGATAGATAGATAGATAGATAGATTATACCTGACCTTCCGAGGTCTGACACTTTGTGCATTTTC
>WBZZ01006769.1:32500-37098 GCA_019918135.1 Paulinella micropora | reverse complement strand
TTTTTCCGAAATTCCTCCCACGAGCGACCTTTTCCGGCGGCGTACACGCCAGTGAGCCATCCTCCCTTTGCACCGGCGCGGAGACCTTCGTTCTGCGTGCCCCGCCAAGCCGCTTCGCGAGTAGCCAAAAGCGCTTTGAGGATTGCTCGCGTTGACATTTGACCGCTTCTTCCTGCACTTGCTTGAAGGAGGCGGACTTCTTGGCCCGAGTTGCCTTCCGAATTTGCTTGCGGAGCCGTAGC
Source organism: Paulinella micropora (assembly GCA_019918135.1). Classification (NCBI taxonomy): domain Eukaryota; phylum Cercozoa; class Imbricatea; order Euglyphida; family Paulinellidae; genus Paulinella; species Paulinella micropora. The sequence goes on along the minus strand of WBZZ01006769.1, from coordinate 36,856 downwards.
CAAAACAGACGGGCTTCCGCATTCGATTCATCCCTCCTGTATGCTGCGTAGGCCTCCCGGCGCTGTTGAATGAGCTCCTTTAGCTCCCCGTCGAACCAATTGTTGGTGAAACGGGGTCGTATATATCTGGAGCCAAGGACCCGGTGCGCCGCCATTCGGAAGGACTGCGCCACTCGCTCGGTGACGTCATCTACCACCCGTTGGCTGTCGGCACCACCCGATACGTCAAGCTCAGGCAGCTGATGCACTCCAAGCTTCTGTAGGCAATGCTGGAATACGTCATCGAACTTGTCGCGTAGATAATCCAGCGCTTGCTTCGCAGCGTGATCATTACCCGAGACACCAGCACCAATAAGCTTATCAACACGAAAGGACCTGTAAGGTTTCGCAGCCCGCTTTGGTCGGCGCTGGCCGCTCCACGTCAGTTCGGCCCATACTGCCTTGTGGTCCGTATCAAGATCATCTTCGCATACTCCGAACTTTGCTCCAGATGCCAAGCCGGGCGACGCGCAGATGTAATCGAGGAGGTGCTTGCCTGTGCCCATGCCGCGCTGCTCACGCCGGGACCACCAGTAGGACCCTTCCACTGGGCACGAGAAGCCGCTCAGATTTCGCAGGCCCGTAGCGACGAGGACAGCCGCGAGTCTCTTGCCGTTCTCCGAACGTACCGGTGCTCCCTTATCATCGACCTCCCCGTGCTGACCGACGATGCCCTCCTCTTTTCGGCTGCATGCCGGCCCGAGCTTCGCGTTGGCATCCGCCACCGTGACCACAAGACCTTTGGCTCCAAAAAAAGCTATAGCTGCCTGCCAGGCCGCATACGCCTCTGACGACTCTTCTTCCTGCGTTTCCTGGGGAAAGTAGCCGTTGCCCACATAGATATCCTGAGCGCCGGTAACACCCGAGGCGATACGCAGCCACACTTGCTGCCGGTGGTCGACGGGGGCTGACACCAGGTTGCAATACGGACCAAGGAAGTTAGCCACCGCGAATAGAACCCCACCCTTGCAGCGATTTTTCTCGCTGACCTCCGCAGGTTTTCCAAAAATCCGGAATCCATCCAGGCTTCATTTGGAAAGTTCCCATGCGGTGCTCCTGAGCCCCGATGACTAGCCAGCCCTCGTGCTTGTAGAATGATGCCCATTCCGCCGTGCCTACGTTGTCGTATCCCGTTTTACCCTGCCAGTTGTGACTCGCGACGAGTAGCTTGAAGCCGGTATCGAACTGCTTGGAGCGGTGCTTCTTGGCTCGTTTCCGGACCCGACGGCCGCGCTTGGCATCCGCCCTCGTGCTGCCCCCCTCTGCAGGTGCTTGCGCAGGTTGGTCCCCCACTGCACTGGCCGCCGAATGCAGGGGCACCACATGCACATCAGCACACTCAGACACACACTTAGGTGCATCGGCAGCCAATTCCGAAGACACCGCCTGCACATCATCGACACATTCTTCATGCAGAGGCAAGACGCGATATCCCGTCGCAGCTTCCTCCTTCCGGACCGCCGCTTCCCCACGCAGATGGATGCGAATAAGCCTTCGGACACGTTCCCTGTCCCTGAACCTGCGCCCAAGGGCCACATTGACCCCTCTGCCGAAGAATTTGAGATGTTTGAATTGCTGCAACGCCGTCTGCCTGCTGTCATCGTCCTCGTAGACCAGCTCCAGGTGACGAGACATTCGCTGGCCTTGCCACTCCATTACCGGGACCACCAGACCAAGACCGCTCATTTTTGGAGGCGATCTCCTGTAGATTGGCGCGTTCTGAGAGCCCCCAGACAATCAGATTACGCTCGTCCTTGTCGTACCGATCTACCCGCCGGTACCGTCGAGGCGGCGATGCCATCTGCCATATAGCGCCGCTCGCCTTATGTTGAAGCGCCGACCCGTGTGCCAGGTTTGGGGAGGAAGGATGAGGCGCAGCTAAGATAGCCTCTCCACGTGGTTCAGGAATTCCGTCATATACGCGAGCCCTCATCCTCCCATCCTGGGACATCGGGCCAGAGCCCGTCGAAGAGGCATTCCCACGGGGATTGTCCAGGTCTTCGGCGATTCTACCTTGTCCCATAAGGGCCACAGTGGTAGCTCCGTGCTTCGCGTATTTGTAATCCATTGAGAGTAGTAGACGGCCAATGTCGCTGCCCATCACCGCCGCGCCTCTTTACGCCGAGGAAAGCGCCCGCCCATGCAAATAGCATCGGCGGTATCTGCAACACACACTACACGCATTTCCGCCGGTGTCACTGGACGCTGCCGCGTCGCTTCGTGCCCTTCGGCGCCCGCCAGCACCCCCAGCGTCACCAGAACCTGCCTCACGCACTACACACACTCTCCATCGCATCGCCAACGCCTCTACTCTCATGCCTTATGGACTTTCAGCTGCTCCTAACAATACACATCATGAGGTACGGGTGTGGAGCCAGATCGGACGGCGTGCCGCTGAAACTCCTTCCCCCACGTGGGTATAGAAGGCGCGAACCTAGCGGTACCTATAGGGTCTTACAGACAAGTATAGTAATCCCAGCCGAAGCTGCTCAGTTAGAAATGCAACGGTGGAGGGTGTGACTGCATGGGGCAAGGCACGGCAACGCAGCAAGGCACTGGCAAGGCATTGGGACCGACTGAAGCCCCTCTCCAACGTGCGCGTCATCATGTATTCCAGTTAGGCAACCCCGAAGAAGCGAAGATAGGGAGGAGACAAAACCCAGATAGGATGAAGATAGGATTAACATGAAGCCGAAACGGAGCCGAGTTGGAACAGGTCAACTCGGCCCCATCTCGGCTCAATGTGAATCCTATCTTCAACCCATCTCGGTACTGTTTCCTCCGAATGCTCACCTCAACAAGATCACCAAACCGAAACTGGAAGCCCCCAGGCATTTACTCGGCAGGAAATTCGGCGAAAATGGGCTAACCAGGAAACCAGACCCAAACCAACAGCCAAGAAAAACGAGCCAACCAACAATCCAAGAGACAACCCCACAACCTGCCTGGCCGAACCCCTACCGAGTAAATGCCCAGTTGAGAGTTGCGCATATCCCGGTGACCGCCCTCCCCAAGCGGTCACCTTCGTTGGGAGAGGCCCAACCACCTCCTCTTCCCATGGAGTGCCATCTTATGCACCCCTCCAGAATAATAATAATAATAATAATAATAATAATAATAACTAGGGGCTGCGCCAACACCTGAAAGGATGGTTTGCGGTGCGCTTCGCACCCCCCCCCCCACCTCGGGCTGGGGTTCCCGGGGGGAGGCCCCCCCGGACCCCCCCTTCCCCGTCGACAGGGTTTGTTCAATTGCCGGAGGTACCAGCAGAACGCAAGTGTAAGCTCTGGTGGCACAAAAACAAAAAATCTCTTGTTTTGTGCCACCCGGCACCAAATTTTTTGGATCTCCGGAGAGAGCTCATCAAGAGGTGTCGGGTACAGCAAACATCAGCCTCGGGTGTGCGCGAACGGCGTCTGGTGGCGCAAAAACATGAATTTTCTGGTTTTTACGCCATCCCCACAATTTTTATATTTTCGAAGAGAGTTTACCAAGAAGTGTCAGATACACCAAATATCAGCCGCTAAATCCCTCTGGTGTGCGCAAACGGCGCCTGGTGGCAAAAAGATATCGACTTTCTGGTTTGCGTGCCACCCGCGACCAAAACGGGTACGTACAATTGCAGGGCTTGGGTTCCCGGGGGAAGGGCCCCCCGGACCGCCCTTCCCGTCGACAGGGTACGTTCAATAGCCGGAGGTACCGGCAAGTACTCCCAAGAAACAGGAATTTTGGCATTCAGGACACTCCCCTAACGCAAATATTTGCGTGAATTCCAAAAAAAATTATATCAGCATCAACATCGAGTCTGGGGCTAGCCACCCTGTCAATATGACTCCCAACTCCTGCTTCACAAACCATAATTTATTCCGACGGTGCAGAAAATAGGCTAAAAAAAAGGAATTTTCGCATTCAGGACACTCCCCTAACGCAAATATTTACGTGGATTCCAAAACAACTATATCAGCATCAACATCGAGGCTGGAGCTAGCCACCCTGTCAATATGAGCTCCCAACTCCTCCTGGTTCACACAAACCATGATTTATTCCGACAGGGGTGCGAAAAAAAAAAGCAATGTTGGCATTCAGGACACTCCCCTAACGCAAATCTTTGCGTGAATTCCAAAAAAAATTATATCAGCATCAACATCGAGTCTGGGGCTAGCCACCCTGCAAATATGAGCTTCTAACTCCTCCTGGTTCCCACAAACCATGATTTACAGGGACAGGGGGGTGCAGATAGGCCAAAAAAAAAAAAAAAAAAAAAAAAAAAAAAAAAAAAAAAGGAATTTTCGCATCAGGACACTCCCCTAACACAAA
>WBZZ01006769.1:0-30000 GCA_019918135.1 Paulinella micropora | reverse complement strand
CATTACATTACATTACATGACATTACATTACATGACATTACATTACTTTAGATTATGACATATGACATGACATGACATTACATGACATAGCATGACATGGCATGACATGACATGACATGACATGGCATATGACATGACACGACATTACATTACATTACATTACATTACATTATATTACATTACATTAGATTACATTAGATTACACTACATTATATTACATTATATTACAATATATTACATTACATTACATTACATTACCTTGCAATACATTGGATTGGATTGGATTGGGTTGAATTGGATTGGATTGGATTGGATTGGCTTGGATTGGATTGGATTGGATTGGATTGGATTAGATTGGATCGGATCGGATCGGATCGGATCTGATCGGATCGGATCGGATTGGATTGGATTGGATTGGATTGGATTGGATTGGATTGGATTGGATTGGATTGTTGGATTGGTTTGGATTGGATTGGATTGGATTGGATTGGATTGGATTTGATAGGATTGGATTGCATTACATTACTTACATTACAATACATTACATAGTACTTTACATTACATTACTTACATTACATTAAATTACATTACATTACATCACATTACATGCAATGTACATACATACATCCACATACACACACACATACTACACACACACATTTCATACATGCAAAGGCTTAGAAACGGACATACATGCAGACCTTGACGCTCATCTCGCCACATGTTAATGTGTAGACTTCCGGTGCATCCTTTTGTGCCTTCGCCATGATCCTTGCACAACGATTTACAACTAGTGGAAATGCACACGTTGGATTGCACTTGATCAAATTCGAAGTTGATGCAAGCACAGATCTTGTCATCATGCAACAGGATCAGGGCAAATGCAGCACTTGCAGTGCGAAGTCTCAAACTGTCTTTTGAATTCTCCTCGTGCAAACCTTTTTTTTTCAGGTTGCAGGTGATGCGCAGTTCTCCGGGAAAACTGATTTGGATGCCCTTTTGTATGCATATGGGCCGGCTTTTCCAGTCATTTTGTGCAGCGTACTGTTGATACCAGTATTATGCTGTGTAAATGTTGCGTTGAATGTTTGTCTACCTTTTAGTGATATATGTTTTAAAAAAAACAGAGAGGTTTTGGGGTTGGGTGTTCACGTCTACGTTCTGTGCATACGATAGCTTTGATGTGTGTGTGCCTAATGCATCTGCAAGCTTTGTACATGTTTTGCGATCTAGTTGTTTGTGTGGCCCATCATATTACTACTATAGGTATTACTATAGGACTGTTATCTTTTTATATAAAATAAGGCTATTTTCATATAAATTCGTCTTACTATTAATTTCAATAAAAATATACATAATTTCATCCAAATTCAATACAAGCATTCTTAATCAATAAAAAGTCTATATTTGAATTTCTCTCAAACTCTAAAAAAAGATAACTCATCTATCTTTTGCCAAATCAACACGAAGAGACATCAAAACCAGCCTCTTAGTTTTTACTGCTGTCCTGAACTTAGTTATCTTTTTTTGAAAAAATGAAAGTCATCTCCTGTTGCGAGTTTGATTAATTTCCATTTAAATATAATAAAAAATATATTATATATAAATGGGTAGACATGCAACATATACTGCGGAGGAGGCAAGGGCAAAACACGCTGAACGTATGAGAGAGTATCAAAGAAGAAATAAAGAGAAAGCACTTATGAGAGCAAAAGAATATTATCAAAAAAACAAGGCAGACATACTGAGAAAATCAAAAGAGAAAAGATAAAAAACCAAGGCTGACCTTATTAGACTCCAGAATATCGTCGGTGAAAATTGAGACCTGAAAAAAATTAAATTTCATATTAAAGATAAGATAATATTTTATATATATATATAGAAATATATATATATATATATATATATATATATATATATATATATATATATATATATATATATATATATATATATATATATATATATATATATATATATATATATATATATATATATATATATATATATATATATATATATATATATATATATATATATATATATATATATATATATATATATATATATATATATATATATATATATATATTTATATTTATATATATAAAATAAAAATATTTTTGGAAAAAATATATTCCAATAAATATATGGTGAACACCATCGACTATGGCGGACACACATGGAACTTGGACAAGTTGGCGGAAGCAAAAATAACATATCAGATAAGGCAAAACAAGTTATATGTTAAAAACCCGAACGGAACTAGGTTTTATGACATAACAACGACAAGGGGAGCACTATCTGAACCTGAAATGTTTTTATTCTGAACCTGAGCGAAAACAAAGGGAAAGAAAATATGTTGAACCACAAGTAATTGAGTTCAATGGCTATAAACTAATAAGGATTGACACTGAACACAAACTACCTGTGGGGCAATCGGTATATACTATTAAATTAAGTAAATCAATGTCTCAAAAAGTGAAAAAGTTTCCATTAGATGGTATCATAGGTATGATAGGATCTATAATTGAAGACTTTAAAACACTTTACAAAGACAATGACTTAATACAAATACGTATTAGTGCTATTCCTTCAACTTGGAATGTACAAAACCAAAAATTAATTAAAGTAAAAGATTTCAATTTGGAAGATATACTGACTAGATTAGAATCTATACTGCAATCAAACGACGAAAACTATATGGACGAAGAAGGAGCAACAATGGAACTTATTGATTTCAATTTTGTGGGTGTAAGGATGCCAGCAGGAGGAGCAAGATTGAAAGCAATAACAGAAACAGACATGTATAAAAAGAAAGGTGTAATACGAATAAACAATGACGACAACATATGTTTGGCAATGGCAATCGTTGTAGCGAAAGCAAAGATTGAGGAACACACAAAATACGAGCAAATCAGAAAAGGACGCAGAATCCAAGAAGAACTGGCAAACAAACTACACGAGGAGGCTGGTGTCATGAAAGATTTATGTGGGCTTTCTGAAATTAGTGAGTTGCTAAGCACATAGGCTACAACATTGTTATTGTGGAATTTCCAAACAAAATTATCTATAAGACTGAGATGAAGGACAAAAAGAACATATACATACTAAAAACCATGAACCATTACGACACCATAACAAGTATGAAAGCATTCTTATCAAAGCAAAACTTCTGAGAGAAATGTATGAAGGGATACGAACATAATCACGCATGTGAATTCAAATGTAATATATGTCAAACTGAAGGATGTAAAGGATATGACAATATTTCAAAATGGAAAATGTGCAATGAGTGTAATAGAAAGTTTCCGAATGATGAATGTTTCAATAATCATAAACAAAATAAGTTATGTGACACAAAGAAAAAATGTATCACTTGTGCTAAGACTTACAAAGGAGAACATAAATGTGGATATGAAAAATGTAGGAACTGCAAAGAACTACAACCTCTATCACACCAATGTGAGTTAAAGAAAAAAGTGATACATGAACCATCAACCAAATATGTATTCTTTGATTTTGAAGCAAATCAAGAGACAGGAACACATATTATCAATCATTCTGAAAGTCAATATTTCGACGACAGCACACCAATCATTCATAAAAACATCGAACAATTCTGCGAGTGGTCATTGTGTGTAAAACATAGGGGTTATACATTCATAGCACATAATGCACGGGGATATGATTGTCAATTTGTATTGAAATGGTTGATTGAAAAAGGAATAACTCCATTTGTGATATATGAAGGTGGTAAAATAATGATGATGTCTATTGGTAATGGGAAAGAACCGATTAGATTTATAGATAGTTTATCATTTCTAACTATGCCTCTATCTGACTTTCCTGACACATTTGGACTTACTGAATTGAAAAAATGATACTTTCCTCACTTCTTTAATGAAACAGACAATCAACATACATTGGCAATATACCAGACATGGACGATTACGGATATAACTCATTCTCAAAGAATAAAAGAGATGATTTCATAAAATGGTATGGGGAGCAAAAAGACAAAGTATTTGATTTCAATAAAGAAATGATTGAATATTGTCATAGTGATGTAGATATACTAAGACGGGGGTGTATTGAGTTTAGGGAACAATTTATGGAGTTCGGAATTGATCCATTTCAATACACAACTATTGCCTCTACATGTATGGCACTATTCAAAGCAAACTACATGCCTGAGGACAGCATAGCAGTTATACCGACAAACAGAACAGACAAAGTAAAAACAAGTCGTATGTGTGTGGAGTGGTTAGCATACAGAGAAAAAAAGGACAATGCCAAAATTCAACACGGTCTAAATGGTAAAGAAAAAATACTAAACTTACCCAAAGGTGTGAAAGCCTACTTAGACTGATATGACGAAAAGACAAAAACGGCATATGAGTTGCATGGTTGTTATTGGCATGGGTGTCCTGAGTGTTGCAATGGAAATGAACTAAACAGAGAAAGGTCTGTGAATAAAACATTTGGACAACTATACAAAGAAACTAAACTACGCGAAACTTTAATCAAGCAACATCCGGAAGTTAGTCGATTAATAACAATATGGGGGTGTCAATGGAACAGGATACGAACAAAGGAAGAATTCAAAGGAGAAATAGAAGAGACATTAATTGAGCAAGAAGCAATCAATCCACGACATGCTATGTTTGGTGGAAGGACGAATGCTCTATCTCTATACTGGAAATCTATGAGTGAATATCAGTATGCAAAGTATATAGATGTGTGCTCTCTCTATCCGACTGTCATGTACTATGACCCCTATCCTGTGAAACATCACCAAACAATAAGAGGAAAAGATGCATATGATATGTTGAATAATAAAACAGCATTTGGTGTAGCAAAAATAAAAATACTTCCTCCTAGAGGACTAATTCATCCTGTTCTACCATGTCAAGATAGAGGAAAGATGATGTATTATCTATGTAATAAATGTGGAAAGGAAGGATTACAAGACAAATGCCAACACACAGACGAAGAGAGAATACTGACAGGCACATGGGCGACACCACTTATTTACAAAGCCATACAAAAAGGATACAGACTTATTAAAACTTATGAATTATGGCATTGGAATGAACAGACAACTGAACTATTCAAAGAATATATTAAGACCTTTCTAAGAGTGAAACAGGAATCAAGTGGCTATCCATCAAATGTCATAACTGAAGAAGACAAAGACAATTACATTAAGGACTATGAAGAAAAAATGAAAATCAAATTGGACAAAAGCAAGATTGAAAAGAATGAAGGAAGAAGGGCAGTAGCGAAACTATGTCTTAACTCACTATGGGGAAAATTTGGACAACAAAACAACAAGACACAAACAAAAATCATAAGGAGTGAAGCCGAACTATTCAAAATACTAAATGACAAGAAGATAAATGAAGTATCTATCAATATGATAAACAAAGAATGCCTAGAACTATCTTACAACCTACACGACAAAAGTATCTGACCCCTACAAAACAAATATCTGTGTAGCACTATTTACAACAGCACATGCGCAAATGAGATTGTATGATATGATGGACAGATTAGGTAATAGAGTGTTATATCACGACACAGACAGCGTAATTTATTCCGTAGATGAGAAAGAAGGACAGACAACAATACCGACTGGTGATTTATTGGGACAATGGACAGACGAATTGATAGACAAAAAGACGAAGGTAAGCAGAAAGATAACCACATTTATTGGAGCAGGACCTAAATCATACGGCTACATACTAAATGATGGAACAACCAAAATGAAATTAAAAGGATTTTCAATGAATTACGAGACTTGTAAAAAATTGAACTTAGTTAATATGTTTAGTATCATAAGCAATGGATTGAAAGTACAAGACATTGAACTATCTAAAAAGGCATATGAAGAATTAGAAGACCTACTAGAAACAAAAGGAGAAAAGTGTATAGCAAAGAATGTAGCAGAGGCTGGAAATGTAATCATACATACCAACAGCAAAATAACAAGAAACAAAAAGACAAAAACAATTACGTCAGAGCATTTACAAAAGATATTTTCATTTACTTACACTAAAAGAGTAATTCAACCTCTAAAAGAAAACCAGATCACGACATTACCATACGGATACTAAGCATAAAAAAGAAAAAAGGAATTTACAAAAAAGAGAAAAAAAAAGGATGGCAGGAATGGGTCAAGAGTAAGCAGTGGGAGTTGAACCGCCGACAATGACGAACAACGCCACCAACTTACTAATTACACCAACCATCGCCATACCAAGAGCAGGAGCATAAAAAACACTTTTTTGTGTCGGTGCTTGCTTTGGTTTCGGTTTTTTCCTAAGTCAACGCGCAATGTTATCACATGTTTTTTTATCAGAGAATGCGAAAACAAAAAATCATACTTTTCGTTTTCGCACTTTCGGCCTACTTTCTACCTTGACAAGACTCCATTTGTACAGAATGAGTGATTATATCGATGATGAAGCAAAAGAAAATTCAAGCGATGATGATGTTGAAAGAGAAGAAAATAATTGGTTTGAATATTATTCAGATAAAAGAAAGAACAAAATTATTTCCGACAAAATAGCATTGGAGACAAAGAAAAAAAACTTGTCAAAAAAGATAAGACAAATTAAACTTGAACTTGACGAGGTAGAACGAAGACTCGAAGCTGTCGAACAAAGAGACAATGAAATACAAGAGGAAAGAAAGCAATTAGAAAATGCAAGGAAAATTAAAAGGCAGAGAATTAGAAAGGAAAAAGAGACCAAAAAAGAAATAGTATTTTTTGAAAGATGGTTAGAAAAAAATAAATTTCCAATGTCCCGTCAAGAGGAAAATTACGCAAGAAATTTGATTTGTGGTGGAAAAACATTTGAGGAAGTTATTGTAAAGTATAAATTGTATATTGAAGGAGTAAGGTAGGTTGTGTGATCTGTGCTGTCTGCCTACCCGCTCACTTCTCATCAATGAACATGACACACATTTCACTACAACATAAAAGCACACTTATTACTAGGCTACAAAAAAAAATTATTTTATTTACGAAATTATTTATTTTACAAAATTGTCAAAAAAAACTGCTTCAAGGCACTGCCCACACATGTTTTTTTGTGCTTTTTGGTGTGTGGCAGGTACAATGCCGCCAAAGAAGAAGTCTCCTTCCAAACCGACTGCTGAGGAGCCCACTGAGGAGACAACTGAGGTTGTTGCTGAGGTTGTTGCTGAGGTTCCTGCTGAAGTTCCAACCACCCCTGACGCCAAGCATCCGTCTCACGAAGACCCTGTTGCTCAGGCTGAGGTTGAGAGTAAAGCAAAAAATGTGAGTCCTTTCGATAAGGTGGGTGGAGCAAAGGTGAAGGATAGTGATGAGGTAAAGTATTGGGATGAGAAAAAAGTTTTGGTCAAGATTGCCAACAAGTACGACGAGCCTGACAAAGTTTTTGAGTATAATGTTCCGGATTGCAAAGAAGGAGTTTTGATGGCGAGCCCCGGGAAAGAAGATACTTATCACGTGGCACTCAGAGACGACGGGGTGATAAGGGTTTTCAAATCATGGTCGGCTTTGAAGGGCTACTACATTCATGAGAAGCGTCCGTTCTACACTAAGGCTGCTGAATATCATTACAATATTTCCACACCTAATCGCAAAAAGAAGTGAGACTACAAGTCCATTATTTCTTTTTTCTTCCTTAATCTGGAAGAAGTTCTAATGTTGGCGGAGTCTATCTCCTCTCTTTTCAGTAAATGCCTTGTTTGTTTTTCTTTAGTTAGTTGCTTTAGTTCTTTATTAATATCTGTCTCTTCCGGTTCTTCAGTTGCCTCTGTCTTTAATAAATGACGTGGTGGTACGACATCATCATTTGTTAATACAATCCGGTATCCCTTACGGGCTTTGACGGTGTAGATTTGCTTGCTCCATGTCTTTCCTCCCTTTTCTAGAATGTGTTTCTTGTTTAACTTTCTAACTCTGTCTCCTTCTTTGAAACCAAATAAATATTTATCAACATATCTATGTTGTTGGCTAATATCATATCCTTTAAATACATCAATTGGCGCCGCCTTAATCGCTGAATGTTCTTTCTTGTTATAATAATAAACCACATCTTCAATATAACTTATCCAATCAAAATTACGATTAAAAGCCCATAATACATGTAATCTTTCTCTAAGTGTTCTAACAAATCTATCAACAATACCTAACGAATTATGATCACCTACTTCAACCATAAATTGTTCAATTCCATTATTTCTCATCCACTCACCAACTGCACCTTTAAACTCACCGCCATTGTCTGATATGTATGCTTTTGGCTTTGGTAATTTCTTGAGTGCATCTAAAACTGTGGTAGAAAATTTATTCTTTATAGGTATTGCGTAAGCATAGCGACTATGAATATCAATCCAAATAAGGGCAAAATTATAATTTTTATTTTTTGTAGCAACCTTACTCATATCCATTAAATCAATATTGACCATATCCAATACTTTGTCCGCCCATATTGTTGTTCCTCTAGTCCTCGGTTTAGTCTGACGAAATAATTCTTGGGCAGTTTTTGTCTTTTCTTCCTCTGTTGGATCGCCTCGCGGAGTATCTTCTAGTTGTGTATCCTTATCCTGTGCATTAATATTGCTAGTGGTGTGTTTGTGGTCCATTAGAATTTCAAAAATATCTTATCTGCTTCCTTACTTTTTTCTTTACTTTTTGGTGTATTGTTATATACATTAACTGATATTTTTTCGCTTCGTTTTTTACCGCCTCGTTGTTTTCCTCCTGTTGGTTCATAATCTTCGCTTTCTTCAATCTCACTTTCTTCTTCTTCGCTGTCATTCTCAGTCTTCTTTGGTTGTGGTGCTTTCTTTATGTTTTTCTTCTTTGGCTTTTTGGCATTCTTTTTTATCTTTCTAAGCATATGATTTGCAATAACCTCAGATATATCAATTTCGCTATCGCTTTCGCTTGATTCATCTTCAATCTCAGGATTTTTAAGTATCTCTTTCGCAACACTAACTTCAGCATCAGTCTCAATAAGTTCTTCCACTGATGCTTCTTTTAATTCTCCTTTTTTACGAAGCCTTTCACGAGCCCATTCGTCCTTTCGCCGTTCAGCATTTTCTCTATTTGCTTGAACTGCTTTCTTCCAGTTTTCCTTTGATGCTTCCTTTGACGGCATTGATTACAGATGATTGATACTACACTAGATAGTTATATTTTTTGTTAGTATAATTTAACAAAAAAAAATTAAAATATTTAATTATATAATCAATGTCGCAATATAAATCATTACTTGGCTTGAATGAGTTAGCTGTTGATAGTCTAAACATACTTAACTTAGACTTAACCAACACAAACATAGTCGGTCTGAATACAGACAGAGTGCCAGAAGATGATGACCCCCATAAATCTTTATTACACTGACGACCGATTTGATACACGACTGGCTACCAAAAGCACCGCGGACATTAAAGAAGGACTTAATTATTATTGGACTGATAACCGCTTTGACACACGTCTCGCTTTAAAAACAACAACTGACCTAAAAGAAGGACTTAATTATTATTGGACTGATAACCGCTTTGACACACGGCTCGCTTTAAAATCAACTACGGATATCAAAGAAGGAAAAAATTTATACTACACAGAGCAACGAGTAAGGGATAATGACGAAGTCAAAGCCTCAACTCAACACCGCTCTAATACTTCCAATCCGCACCAAACCAGTTTATATAATTTGATTGACACAAACATATTTGCACAAGCAAGCGGACAATACTTAACTTACAACGATGTAGAAGGCAAATGGAAGAATACAGCCCTTGGTTCAATTGATACACTTTCAGATGTAGTCATTACAGCACCAGTGGCGATGAATAGTTATCTAACATATAATTCAATAAACTGGGTAAATAAAACATTTCCGATAAATGTTGATGAAACAGGCAACATTAGTATAGGAATGAAGAATATAACAGGAGTTAATTTACTAAATGACAAAGGTGTTGATGAATGGATATTTGAGCATAATGATAATAATAATAAGGTGACAGCATCTGGAAGTATACACACACATAGCGATGTGACAATATCAGGCTTTCCAGCAGATAACCAACTGATTATGTATAGCACGGGGCAATGGAGAAACACCACACCACCCTTTCTTAGATTAGACGGCACAGCCAGTATGACGGGAGGACTAAATATGGGTGGTTTTGCTATTTCAGGGGCTTCTTCGTATAATGGAATTAATCTCGCTAATCTCGCAGTTGATGGTTCGGTGGTTAAACTAACAGGAGACCAAACCATAGCGGGAATTAAAACATTCAGCAGTATCATAAAAGCGAGTGCGGGGATTGATATGAAAAGCCAAAGCATAACAAATGTCAATCTTGTTGATAGTGTGGATGTTTCCGTTCTTGATACTTCGGTGGTTAAACTAACAGGAGACCAAACCATAGCAGGGAATATAAAATTTACATCAACTTTAGAAGTAAGTGGTTCGTCCAACCCTTCAACTTTTGATGGTATTGGCATAGCCTTTGATACAAAAATAGGAATGATTGCAGCACAAAAAACAGCAACAGCGACTTGGTATCCGATACAAATAACGGGTTCGTATGTTGAGTTATATTCTGGTGATAATGTAATAGCGACCGCATCTGGCACTACACTATTTTTGAATAACAACAAAATAACAAACTTAGCAACACCATCAGCAACAACGGACGGAGCAAATAAAAATTATGTGGATACATTAGACGGGCAAAATGTGAAACTAACAGGAAACCAAACCATAGCAGGAATTAAGACATATAGCAGTGGTGTTGAAATAACGGGAAATTCAATCAATTCAACAACAAAGGGCACATTTATCGTTTTCAATTCTACCAGTAATATCGGGTCAATTGCTAGTTTGGATATGAAAACTGCAACATATTACAACTTTGAAATTTCTGCGAAAAAAATAAGTTTTATTATTGACGGGACGATTGTCGGTTGGGTAAATGCTTCGGGGCTAGATTGTAATAGTAGCAAAATAGCCAACCTTGGAACTCCGACATTAGCAACGGACAGAGCGACAAAAGGGTATGCGGACACATTGGACGGGCAAAATGTAAAACTATCAACAGACCAAACCATAACAGGAAGTAAAACATTTAATGGTGCGAGCACAACGATAAAATATCTAACTTTAACGAACAATGCCGATTTTAATAATCAAACTATCATTAATGGTGGAAATATAACATATAATGGGGCGAGGATATTAAACCAAAATGGAGGAGATATATTCTTTTCACAGACATCGGGAGATTACCAATATTTCTTATTTACTCTAAATACCGCTACAAGTGGAACCGCAGACCAAAGAGGTTATGTATTCACGAATGTAGCATTTGATGCAAAAGGGGCGGGACTTTATATTTCAAAACTTTTGGACAATAAAAGTGCTTCGTCTGACATTGTCCGTTTTAATAATGCTGGGGGTATGCGGTTTTATGGAGCCTTAGATATGAACTCAAACAACATAACAAGTGCTGGAACAATAACTTCAACCGCAGGAATAACTACGACAACATTAGCAACGAGCGACAAAATAACAACAGCATCAGGTAAGCCAATAATCATAGGCAATACAACGAAAGGAGTAGGAGCAACTGGAGGCTTAGAGTTATATGGAACGGCGAGCAACACCGCGGGGCCACATATACAGGCAATAACAACGGCTGATGCTTATCCAACATTTCAACAACTAAACTGGGCACACGATAATGTCAATTTAAGTTTTGATGCTTATTTTGATGGCACGAACTGGAAATCAAGCCACAGCGGTTCAAACTTTCTAATTCAAAAAGGTGGCAAACTCGCTTTTTATTATAAATCAGGAATGACGGCAGGAAGCAATATATCTTTTACTGAGGCAATGAACATAAGCACAGCGGGATTATTAACTGCGAATGCGGGGATTACATACTCTGGTGTGCTAACTACCACAACTAATAATGGAGCGAAAATAGGAATTCAAGGACAAACAGACGGGACGAATGCGAGAGGAATATTTGTATGGGATACCAGTGATTCAAACTGGGGGATTTATATGTCTCAGTCTGGTTCTGGTAAATCATTAAGTGGAGGAACAGCACCAGCAGGAGGAGTAGGCGGAGGATTAACTTCTTATGCTATTAGATTTAGAGCGAATAATTCTTCAACGAGTGGGTTCATATGGGAGAATGGTTCAAATACTGCTTTAATGTCTTTGAAAGCAAGCGATGGACAATTATGGGTATTGTCTAATCCAATTCAATATTCAGACAGGAGAAAAAAAGAAGATATAAAGGAATGTCTAGGCTTAGATTTTATTAATAAGTTAAATCCAGTTTGCTATGGTATGATTGATGACAAAAAGAAATGTAGGACTGGCTTAATAGCACAGGAATTAGAAGAAATACTAACAGAAATGGATATACTAGATTTTGGTGGTTTTATAAAAGAAACAATTATGGTTCCGTGTCCAAAGCAAAGAAAGGAATGTGAATTGAAAGGTGTGAGTGTTAATCCAGAAGATGTTAAATGTATTGATAGTGGCGATGTCGGTTATGGTATAGGTTATTCCGAGTTTATAGCCCCGTTAATTAAGGCCGTTCAACAATTATCAGAAAAGGTGAATAATTTAGAAAAAGAAAACAAACTTTTACTTAATATACTACAAGACCAAGCAAACCAATTAGCA
Organism: Paulinella micropora; assembly: GCA_019918135.1. NCBI lineage: Eukaryota > Cercozoa > Imbricatea > Euglyphida > Paulinellidae > Paulinella > Paulinella micropora. Next base: position 17,284 of record WBZZ01006769.1, on the reverse strand, counting down.
GAAATCGGAGTGGCCGTTCTTGATAATGTCAAACAATAATACAACTAGACTTCACAGACCACCACCTATTATGGATATGGATGGCGAACTAACTCCAGAATTAAAGTCTCGTGTTCTTGAAGTAGAACTAAAGACTGAGGAAAAAAAAGTAGAGCACGAATTGGAAGATAACTGGAATTGTTGTTGTATAAAAAACAGACCAACCGACAGCCGACTTATTAAATACTTATTTCAAATGGGTATCATTATCTCCATTATAACCCTTTGTATCGTAAGGCTATCTGAAAAGAACTTGCCTTGCGAGGTCGCTAATACTTATGTCGGAATCCTAACACTATTGATTGGCATTTGCCTTCCAGCACCTTCTTCAAAGAAATGATATTTATCAACTACACTTTCATTCGCTTCGCTCATTCTCGTTTGTTTATAAACATCGAAAACCGACAAAAAATTAAAATGGGAGACGATGTTTGATATTATAGATTCAACAAGTTGAATCCATAGCGAGAGTGCGACAGCACGAAGTGAAATTCTCAAATATCAAAGCATTCGTATAAGTGTATTTTATACCATGAAGCATCACTACCTGAGCACATTAAAGGAATGACTTCATCAAAACTAACACACCAATCACTAAAAGGTTTATACACACATTTAAATTTGGTTTCTATTCCTTTTTGAATACACCACACACAACTTTCATTTTTTTAATCGCCGACCCGTGAGTAAAAGTCGCAGACAGTCTGAGCAGAAATATTAATTAATAAAAAGTTTATTAGCACTAATATAGAGGACATCATGGCTGACTATAAATATCAGCGGATTATTTTTCTGAGCAATGATTTTGCTGGAGGAAGCAAAACATTTAATAAAAATATTCAAATGTCATTCACACCCACCAAAATGAATGTAAAATTTATCCACTATATGAACGACCAGACCGAAACCAAAACCAGAATTCTTTACATGGATAGAATTGGAATTATTGGAACATTTGCGGACAGCACCTCAGCAAACATTTCAAACCTTAGTTATAATTTGGGTGTTGTCGGATGGACTGACGGACAATATACATTTAAAGTCCTTGAAACCGACAGCGGAAATATTGACACAGGAAATTTAGCGGGAAGAATTGTTGCGTGTTTGGAATTCGTTGCGTAGCAACAATGTATGAATTTAGAAATTCATAACTATTTCTTGCTTAGAATATACACGATGCAAAAAATCAATAATGTCAAGGTGAAGCCAGTAAAACAAGAGGGTGATGGAAACAAAAAAGCCAAGGGTTATAAATTATTCAATGAGCCGTATGCTAACATATTTTTGCTTGCCCGTAAGAAGAGCGGTAAGACGACAGCACTCTTTGAAATACTGAAACGGACCACAGACAGAAAAACCCGCATTGTCATTATTGCTTCAACGATACACAAGGACTACATTTATAAAGCAATGGTAAAGCACTTTAAGAACAGAGGAAACCCGATGGCGATATATACCTTTCTTAAATCAGATTGTGTTAATGTCATTGATTATGAGTTAGACAAACTGAACAGACATGACGAGCAACACGAAGGAGAAGTAAAACAGGACAAAGAGGAAATAGAGAAACCACAATTTCTTTATTTCGGAAAAGAAGAAAAAAAGAAAACTACAGAACAAAAAGAACGACCCAGCAAGTATATTTCTCCAGAGGTTGTTTTTGTTTTGGATGATTTAGGGAGTGGATTAAGAGACAAGTCCGTAAGTGATTTGTTAAAAAAGAACAGACACTATAAAAGTAAGGTTATTATGTCTAGTCAGTATTTGAACGACCTACGGCCAGAAGCCATTAAGCAGTTAGATTATTTATTAATCTTTCCGGGGCAATCTCAGGACAAAATGGAACTCGTGTATAAACACTTAGACTTATCTTTTGACTTTTATTACTTTCTTCAAAAGTATCACGAAGCAACAAAGGAGAGATTTAATTTTCTTTATGTTTCAAGTGTTGATGATGAGTTAAGAAAAAAAAATTCACAAAGATTTAAATGATATTTGACAATTTCACTTCGTGCTATTCGCACTCTCGTTTATTGTCAAACATCGAAACAATTAAAGAAAAAAAAAACGATGTTTTATGATGACGAAGTCAGAATAAAATATCTTAAATAATTATTTTTTCTGTATTATATATTTCACTATCTTTTATGGTAGTTAAAACAACTCGTGTTGAAGTCATTCCAACAATCGGCAAACGAACTATTAACTCAAGCACAAACATGGCTGGAGACAAAAAGAAGACTGGTCGCAAGAAGAAGCAAGGAGGCAAGGGACAAGCAGGTGGTAAAATCAACTGGCAAAAAGTTGGGAAAACGGTCTTTGCAGTCGATAAATTTCTTCGCGGTAATAAGTTAATCTCTAGGACTGCGGGAGCATTAAGTAGTGTCGGGGTGCCTTACGCAGGTAGTGTTGGTGCTGTAGCATCAAGACTGGGGTATGGTAAGCAAAGCGGACGCGGCGCTCTTAAATTCTAAAGATATTTTGTTCTGACTTCGTCATCACAAAACATCGATGACCATTATTTTTTCCTAAAATAAAAAAACGATGGTTTAGAATATAGATTCAACAAGTTGAATCCATAGTGAGAGTGCGTTAGCACGACCATCTCGTAGAGTGATTACGCCCTTCGGGCAGTAAAACGCAATTCTAAACTATCTATAGAATGGTTGCTAAAACCAAAAAAACAAGGAAGCCTAAGGTAAGACCCCCGAGGGTTTATAGAAATAAAAGCGGGAAGCCGTATATTATCCAGAAGGGTAAAAAATATTATCTTAATTTCGGTAAAAAGACAAATGATATGAGCACACTTCAAATTGTTAAACTTTTTATGAAATACTTAAGCAGACCACGGACAAGGCGAGCACCTAAGCGAAAAGAATACTTAAGAAAAGTCCAGAGTTTGTCGGAGATTGAACAAAATACTAGAACCGCCATTAATGACCACTTAGACAAACTCAGAAAAGAGAAATACGATAAGATTGATGAGATAGACCAAAAAGAGAAAAAAGCACAGGCGGATGCTGAAGAGGAGAAGAAGAGGCAACACCGAAAAGACATGGAAGATATCAAGGAACGACAAGAACAAAAAGACAGAGAACTAAGAAGGGAGCAAAAACTCATAGAGGATTTACAATACGAACAGCAAATGCACCAAAGATTAGCCATTATGCCACCACCACAACAACAATATATTATGCCTGCACAGCAGGGACAACCACAAGAACAACAGACCCAGCCAGAGGTACAAGTTAAGCCAAATAAAGAATTTGAAAACTATAAAAAATTAATCATAAATTCTGGAGTTTTTACTCAAGCAGATATAGATAATTGGGAACCTAGTAAAATACAAAGTATAGCAGAAAGAATAAAAGATTTTCAAAAGCAACAAATAACAATAGATGATATGAAAAAAATGCTAGGAGCACAAGAAGCATTAAATAAAAATATAGGAAACCAACTAGAGGATGCTAAATACAGATTAATGTTGAAGAATGGATTGTCAAATAGTAATGTTGAGAAAAAACTTACTATTAAAATTCTTGGTGAAGCATAAAGGGATAAACTTAAAAATGAAGGCCACGATGTTAAAGGTTGGAACCAAAGAGCATCATGGATAATAGACAAAATTTTAGAACATAAAATAGATGTTTGACAAAATAAGGTTGAAGTAAAAAAGAAACTCGCAGAATATTTGGGCTTACAAACGGGAACTGGTTTAGAAGATTTGATTAATAAAGTGTTTTCCATAGAAAATATCAAAAAGTATCTATCACGAAAAGAATGGGTTCATTCAATGAGAAAAAAAGATTATGTTAATGCTCTTATAAATAAATATAGAAATGAACAGCAACTGGAGGGGGTTTCAACCCCTACCATACCCACGAGCGTCGCGAAGACGCCACAGCAACCACAGCCAGAGGAGCCACAGCAAGATGAGCGAAGCGATTTGGAGGGGCTTGTCACATCAAAACAAGAGCCACCGCCAGACGAACAACAGGGTGAGGGGCGGGGACTAATGACTTATGAAATAGACGACATAATGAAAAAATATGGATGGTATCTCGGAGCAATAGCCAGTGATGAAATCTATAAGTTGAAGCCCGGAAGCAGAAAGCGATACGGATTTATTATGAATTTGGACAATCACAAACAAGCGGGGTCTCATTGGATTGCTATATGGGTAAGTCTGGATAAAGACAGAAGTGTTGAAGTGTATTTTGCTTTGGCTGAATATCAACCGACTGAAGACTTTCAACAACAAATGAAACGGCTAATTGACCGGAGTAATCCTGATAGTTATTTGTTAATGAAAGTTAATCAAGTTAAACAACAGAGTGATACGAGTGATACTTTCGGATGGCACTCAATGCGGTTTCTTTTAGAGCGAGCAAAAGGAGTAAGGTTTAAATTCGCCAGTGGCTACACAGATTTGAAAGAAGACGAAGCAGAAAAATTAAAAGCACAGAATGGATATGGTGATGGTGAGGGATTTAATACATTCATCTAAAAAAATATTATTTGTTATATACAATGGAATATAAAGGAGGTCGTGCGACTGGTATTTACTATATCAACAGCAAAAACCGAATAACGGGGACAGACAGCGACTTTACACACGAAATCAATATGAAGGGGCTAGACAATCCCACACATTGTAAAATTCTTCATATCTATGTGCCGAAGTCGTATTACTCTGTTGCCTCTCCATATAATACTTTTACATTATCAGAAGACGGGTATGAAGCTTTAATTACAATACCTGAAGGAAACTACACAATGAACAACTTAAAAAATAAACTATCTGAGATACTGACGGCAGACAGCCCGAATGACTATACTTATGTCGTCTCAAGCAACAATACAAACACAGAAGCGGAGGATGGTAAATTAACATTCAGTGTTTCAAATAACGGAAATATTCAACCGCGGTTTATATTTGATGCTGATACACGTATTCATGAGGTAATGGGTTTTGATAGAAATTCAACATATTTCTTTGCCAATGATTTTATTAAATCGCCAAATGTAATTATTTTAACTGGTGAAAAAACTCTGTATCTTCAATCGGATTTGGTGAATGAAGGTGATAATCATGTGCTTCAAGAAATATATACAGCCAACGAAATTCCTTTTGGTTCAGTCATTTATGATGGAAGCGGGTCTGAGTATGGTAAAACATTGTCCTCTAATTCAAACAATGTATTCAGGTTTTACTTGACGGACGAAAACGACCAAGCAATAAATCTTAATGGTCTGGGTATTGTTATGACATTGTTGGTTTATCGTGAAACTAATTATTTTAGTTTATTTAATTCATTTTTCAATTTGTTGAAATCCAAGTGATTGATATTTATTTTAATTATTTATTTTTTCTATAAATATATTTCGTGTATTAATCAACTTACACTACTTCAAAACAAAAGAAAAATGCCCGTTCAATACGGAGGAGAACTTACACACAGCCAGAGCGAACTTATCCGCGGTAAGTATTCGCTTAACAAACTTACTGCCCGCGAAAGTCTTGCGACTGTGCCAATTACCAGCGTCGGAGGAATTGAATCAACTTTTGAAATTCCAACTCGTCCTTTGAACCTTGCAAGGAGTGTGTTGCGATTTACCTACACACCGACGACTGGCGGAATTGGTAATTATAACAGAATTCCTATGGACTGCTTGTCAATGATTAAGACGATTGAACTACGAAGCCGAAGCGGTCAGTATCTGTGTAATCTTCAACACGTTGGTAATTACACTAAGATGATTTGGAAGCCTGAGATTTCTTATGATAGATTTATGGCTTTGGATAACCACGGGGCTAATTCAGGTTATGGGTCTATGCTTCAAAAGTGTAATGCCGATGGTCGTGCTACAACCGCCTTTAATTCTAACGTGTATGCATGCAAATTAGCAAGTGCTGCAACAGTTGCGGGAAGTATTGATACCGATGCTCTTCAGGCAACATTAAATCGTTTTGGTAATGCTATCGCAGGAGCAATTTCTCCGTCATCTATCAATGCTCGTCGTCATGATGATTTGCTCATTGCAAATGGAACTGGTGCTGCCTCTGTTGTAAATGTCTCTTATGAGGAGTCGAAGTATTTTGAGGGTGGAAGTGTTGGTCAAGACCCCGCTGTAGTAATTGCACCAGCATTCAATACTGGAAATTCGCCTGTAATCAATGTGTCTATTCCTCTTGGTATGCTTTTTGGAACTATTTTTGAAATTGATAAGAATACTGGTTTTAATGAAATTCTTGATTTGAGGATTGTGTGGGAGGGAACACAGAAAACCATATTCTATGGAACTGATGCGAAAAGTGTTGCAGCAGGAGCAACGGCCACCGCACAGCCCGCGGCGATTACCAACCTTAACCTCTTTCTTGCTGTCGAAACCGACCCGAATGTTATCTTGGGTGTTCAACAGAAGATTGCGGGTGAATGATTTTCGTTTAAGACTGAATACCCTATCTCTTGGAAAACTAATCTCGCGGCGGGCACTCAGTCATTTGTTTTGAAGATGAACCGCTCTCAGGGTAAGAGAATTCACCGAATTTACACTAGCTGGTTTCATAACACTGAAACTTCAAACACAGCATTTGATTGCGATAACCGAGCACAGGCTAAGATTACTTCTTATTACACTACTTTGGATAGTAATAGAATTCAGCAGTTTGATATCGCTTGCGCCCGCGATGAAGACTATATGCTTTTGAATGAAAAAGTTAAGGGTTCTGCTATTTTGAACTCTAATGTGTATAAGTATAACTGGTTTCACGTTGATTTCTGGGATCACAACCGCCCACTTTATGACAAGCGAGAAGAAGAGAGTTATGAAGTGGCTGGTCTGTCCTTGGACACTGAACGGCGGTATGAATGGAGTGAGGAGGGAGCAGTCCAATTGAATTATTATACTTATGCTATTCTTCAGAGGACTATTGTTGTTAAGGGAATTGAAATCCTTATGTCGTAGATGATATTTATCAACTTCGTAAAAACTAAAAAGAAAAATAAAAAATATTTTTTTTATTAATATATAATGTCTCACCAGAGAAATTTAATCGCACAAAATCCTGACAGCAAATTTGTAAATGTCAAAGTTGGATATGACGGGCACATTGAAACTAATCATATGAGTTCCTTAACACCTGTACTACAGGAAATCTTTCCATATACCATTAATACACGAATATGGACATTAACTCAGACAAATGCGAGTGTTTCATTTCTGAATAATATGGTGGAATTAAAAACGATTGTTAATGCTACCGCTGATGCTAGTATGGTAAGCAAAAGAAAAATAAAATATCGCACTGGTATGGGTGTTGTAGCCCGCTTCACTGCTTTATGGACAACAGACGAAACCGAAGATTATTATTCGTGGATATGTATCGGATATAACGATTTATCTAATGGTTTCTACTTTTACAAAACTAGAGATGAAGGAATGATTATTCTACATTGTATAGGATGAACCCCAAACGCATTTTATCAAGCGTACTGGGATGACCCGTGCGACGGAACAGGAGATATGCCTGTATTAGACTGGACAAAGGGAAATGTATTTCAAATTCAATTTCAATACTTAGGATTTGGTGCTATTAAGTTTTCTATTGAAAATCCGAAGACAGGTGAATTTCAGTTAGTCCATACTCTTAAGTATGTGAATGCCAACACAGGTGTCAGTCTGCGGAATACTACATTGCCATTTGTAGCACGAATTATTAATAATAATGTTGGAGTTGGAATACAAAGACTGAAGACAGCCAGTTGTAGTTTGTTTGTTGAAGGCACCAACATAATTAATACAAGTATTACAAATACGGCGGAAGGTAGTGAAGCAGGTAATATAACTGAAAGCACCATTTTAAGTATCAGGAATAAAGCACTATTCAATAATAGCCTAACCAACAATTCAATTGTCTTTCCTTCGTTGATAAGTATTACTAATGAAGATACTAAGGCTAATGTCGTCAGAATGGTATTGAACGGAACACTGACAGGGGCGGGTTTTGCTGATGTTGATGCCAAAACTTCAATTGTAGATACAGACACAAAAGCAACCGCTATCGCAAACGGAACAACAATTTTTAAGATTTATGTTGATGCTGCCTCAACTCAACAAATTAATCTAAGAACCTACGATATTCAATTAACACCGAACGATGTTTTGACATTCACACAAAAGGCTGTGTCGGCAGGTGGAAATAGTAATATTAATGTTATTGCTAACTTTATAGAGGACCAATAGATATTTGTTTCAGACCCGATTCGACTTCGTCGAATCTACAACGTCTTCAACAAACATCGTGAAATGTAAAGTTAAAAAAAAAAATAAAACGAAAGACGATGTTTTGTGATGACGAAGTCAGAACAAAATATCATTTACTTTATTTTTTTGTATCTTTCTTTTACAACACAAATAACATCGCTCGCTTTCCTTAATATACATCCTTCTTCTGTACATTCTATAGCAGTCTCTTTATCACCTACGGATGTAGCAGTCGCTATCTCTTCTCCTACATTAGCATTTATTTCAGTGATACCTGTCTCTTTTAAATCAGTCGCCTTAAAAGGTGTGCTCTCTTCTTTGTCCGTTATGGTCTCCAATGGAATAACTACTTTCACGTTGTCATCGCGGGGTTTGTATTGCTCATAGAAAGAAACAATATCAGGCTTAGTCCATTTAATTGTCTGCTTTTTAATAGAAACATCAAGGTTCCATTTTTCAATTTCATTCAAGTAGTCTTGTTTGGTGTTGAGGTCCGACATAATTTGTATATAATATAAATATTAATTTTTATTATAAATATTTTTTTACTTCCGTCTTAATGTCTGTAAATTTATCAAACCACTGCTGTTTCATAACCCATTCAAGATATGGCTTATCAATGGTAGCAACATCTTGAATTTTCTTACCTTTATATTTACCAAATGGAAAAGTATCCCTTGGCTTGCCTGCCCGCGCATTTTCAATCATTTGGATTTCGTCAGCAATTATCTTTTTAACATCAGTAATAGAAAATGTTTCTTTTTTATTTTCAATAGAGAGTTTCTCAAACTTCTCACATAATCTGGTGAGGGTGGTCATTGGTCTATATAGAGTGTTAAAAAAATTTTATGAAAAAAAATTAATTAATCAAACTCGCAACAGGAGAGGACTTTCATTTTTTCAAAAAAAGATAACTAAGTTCAGGACAGCAGTAAAAGTAAAAACTAAGAGGCGGGTTTTGATGTCTCTTCGTGTTGATTTGGCAAAAGATAGATGATTTATCTTTTTTTTAGAGTTTGAGAGAAATTCAAATATGGACTTTTTATTGATTAAGAATGCTTGTATTGAATTTGGATGAAATCATGTATATTTTTATTGAAATTAATAGTAAGACTAATTTATATGAAAATAGCCTTATTTTATATAAAAAGATAACTGTCCTATAGTAATACCTATAGTAGTCATATTATCCCACGCAGACAACTCGTATTATCCCACGCAGACAACTCGATCGCAAGACACATACACAAAGCTTGCAGATACATCAGACACACATACGCACATAAAAACATGTCTACTCACTCACAGCACAACATATTGCAAATTTATTCACATACACACTCACTCATGCTTTCACGAGAAACACTATTACTACTACTACTACTACTAACTACTACTACTAAACTACTACTACTACTACTACTACTACTACTACTACTACTACTACTACTACTACTACTACTACTACTACTACTACTACTACTACTACTACTACTACTACTACTACTACTACTACTACTACTACTACTACTACTACTACTACTACTACTACTACTACTACTACTACTACCACTACTACTACTACTACTACTACTACTACTACTACTACTACTACTACTACTACTACTACTACTACTACTACTACTACTACTACTACTACCACTACTACTACTACTACTACTACTACTACTACTACTACTACTACTACTACTACTACTACTACTACTACTACTACTACGACTACTACTACGACTACGACTACGACTACGACTACTACTACTACTTCTACTACTACTACTACTACTACTACTACTACTACTACTACTACTACTACTACTCTTACTATTGCTACCATCAGTACTCCTATTATTATCATTATTATTATTATTATTATTATTATTATTATTATTATTATTATTTATTCATTATTATTATTTATTATTAATTATTATTATCATTATTATTACTATTATTAATATTAATATTAATATTATTAATTTTATTATTATTATTATTATTATTATTATTATTATTATTATTATTATTATTATTATTATTATTATTATTAGGGAGTACATAGGCCATCAGTCCTTTCCATGGGCTGATTGGTATAAAGCTCCTGGAGTAATGTTCTATGCCGTCACTTCCTTTATTCCACCGATTGGTGTGGAGACTTTCCTTATGGAATGGAGGACTGGATGCACATGGCCTTTTGGCTCAGCAATTGGCAGGAGATACACTATTATTATTATTATTATTATTATTATTATTATTATTATTATTATTATTATTATTATTATTATTATTATTATTATTATTATTATTATTATTAGACTTGCTTCTTCCCACCCGACATGTGCTTACCACAAGCACATCTTGCCTGCTCCTCCATGCACCTCACCCAAGTCCGAGAGCGTGAGCCGATGCTCTCCAGCAGCTTTTTGCGGGCGGAAAGCGCCGCTGTGCTGTTGTTGCACCCTGTTACGTGAGAAACACGACGTAGGAGTAGTAGTAGTAGTAGTAGTAGTAGTAGTAGTAGTAGTAGTAGTAGTAGTAGTAGTAGTAGTAGTAGATGGGTCGACTGGTCGACAAACCGTCCGGGTCAACACCCCGTCTGAGCAGTTGTTGGCTGTTGAGACTTGGGTGCAATAGAGCGAACTCCCGAAGTAAAGTTCGTTGGGATGATGTTGGGAATGTCAGTACTAGTTTCGAGGGAAAGGAGGGGATTGAGCAGGAGGTATTGTATTGTATTGTATTGTATTGTAGTGTAGTGTAGTGTAGTGTGTAGTGTATTTGTAGTGTATTTGTATTGTATTTGTATTTTATTTTGTATTGCATTGTATTGTATTGTATTGTATTGTATTGTATTGTGTTGTATTGTGTTGTATTTTACTGCCTTGTCTTGTCTTGTCTTGTATTATATTGTTTTGTATTGTATTGTATTGTATTGTATTGTATTATAATGTAATGTTTTGTAATGTATGTATGTGTGTATGTATGCATGTGTATGTATGTTGTATATGTGTATGTATTTATGCCTGTCTGTCTGTCTGTCTGTATGTATGTATGTATGTATGTATATGTGTGTCTGTGAATACCGATGTACGTGCGCGTGTATGTGTGTTGTGTGTGTTTGGTGGAGCAGCAGGACCATGCAAACTGCGTTGAAGCGTAAACGAGAAAAAAAATCCAGTCAAGGCAAGGTGGTTTTGTACACATACATACATACATACATATGCATGCATGCATGCATGGATGCATACTTACATACATGCTTACCTTACTTACTTACTTGCTTGCTTAGGTATCTGTTTCTCTTACTTACTTGCCTTTCTTGTTATGCTACTTGTTTTAATTACTTTCTTAACTTACTTACTGACTTAATCATTTACTTACGTGCTCATTTGCTTACTTACAAACTATGATTGTTATGATTGCAAAAATACGTTGTAAGCAGCAGAGGGAAGAGGCAGGCATGCCAAAGAAAGTCAAAAAGCAATCGCCACAACAGGTCGCTCCACTCAGGCAATAGAAAGAAAGAAAGAAAGAAAGAAAGAAAGAAAATCAAAAAGCAACCGCCACAAGAGGTCGCTCCACTCAGCTCTGGACCGTAGATAGAGAAAATTACATACATGGGAGGATAGATAGATAGATAGATAGATAGATAGATAGATAGATAGATGGATAGATAGATAGATAGATAGGTAGATAGATAGGTAGATAGATAGATAGATAGATAGATAGATAGATAGATAGATAGTAAGGTAGGAAGGTAGGTAGGTAGGTAGGTAGATAGGTGGACAGATAGATAGATAGATGGATGGATAGATGGATAGATGGATAGATAGATAGATAGATAGATAGATAGATAGATAGATAGATAGATAGATAGATAGATAGATAGATAGATATATAGATAGATAGATAGATAGATAGATAGATAGATAGATAGATAGATTGATTGATTGATTGATTGATTTTCTCCATTTTATCATCTACCTATCTACCTACCTATCTATTTATCTGTCTATCTGTCTATCTGTCTATCTATCTATCTGTCTATCTATCTATCTATCTATCTATCTACCTACCTACCTACCTACCTACCTATCTATCTATCTCTCTATCTATATATCCTTGTAACCATATATCTACCGTTCTTTCAATCTTTTTATTTTCTACCTATCTTTTCATCTTAATTTCTTTCTTTCTTTCTTTCTTTCTTTCTATCTATCTATCTATCTATCTATCTATCTATCTTTCTGCCTGCCTGCCTACCTACCTAAAGATCTGTGTTGTTGGTGTGTGTGTTTCCAGGAAGACAAGGCCGCCTTAGCAAAGGACAGCAAAGAGCAAGCCACGCAAGACGTCAGTCATTCTGCTCGCACTACATACTAGCACACATAAAATGCCCACATACAAATAAGTCAAGTTTACCCACAAAATGTTGGGAATTTTTTTAGGAATTTTGATAGTCCTGAATAAACTTCACAAGCTTCTAAGGGAAAGTGGATTAAATATATACGTGTATACAGACACAAGCGTTTTTTAAATATATGCGTGTACACATGCATATATATATATATATTCTATATATATATATATATATTTATGTATTTATATATTATATATATGTATATATATACATATATGTATATATGTATATATATATATACACACACACACATATATATATATAAATCGATACATGCCTATATTCGAGCTTATTCGCATATGTGTTCAGATATCCATTTATGCATAAGCATTCGTGCATTAACATTAATGTATACTTTTTCAACAAGCTTTATCACCTGCAGACATGTAATATACTTATGTTTGTAGGTGGGCGACGCGCTTTTGTTGGCGTGCGCACCGCGCTGGCTAGGCGACGATGAGCAAGAGACCGGACCCGCAGGCAAAAGCATAGGTAAAGAAATTGATACATAAGACAGGAGGCGAAGGCATGGAAACTCACGCATCATACTTTGGCTCGATAGGCTCATGGGCAAAGTGGGCCACATTTTTATTTCTTCCACCCACCCACCTCACCTCTCTCTCTCTCTCTCTCTCTCTCTTTCTCCACTCGAAACTCCATTGTCTCTTCCCTCAACCTTCTTAGGCTCCCTTTCAGAGGCGCCAATAGTGGGACCTGGCCGTCAGTCAGCCAGCACATTGAAGAAAGATGGCACAGATAAGAAAAAGCGGTTTGCTTATTGTTCCTCCCCCCCCCCTCCCCCCCCCCCCCCCCCCCCCCCACACCACCACCACCACACCCCACCCCATTTTTTGTGGTTTGTTGCTGCATGCTCTATTTGCTTATTGAGGCATTTCTTATTTTTATGTATCTTCTTCCTTATGTTGCTGTTGTAATTGCTGCTGTATCTTCTTCTTCTTCTTCTTCTTCTTTCTCTTATCTCTGGTACTCTCTCGCTTCACACCCCCCTTCTCCCCTTCCCTTCCTCTCAGTTTCTCTGTTTCATTTTACTTTCTTCGAGAGACAGGAAGAGCCACTTGCTACTTAGTGATAGTTTTATCATTTCTTTTTGCTTTTCCTCAAGGAAAAAAAAGAAAAAGGCCAAAATCGCTGGCTTGGATGAGAAGGAGCAGAAAGGATCTCAAACGCAGGAAGGTCAATAAAATTGCTATAAATTCATCCTCTTTTTATTATTTGATTGCCACTTTATTATTTTTGATAGTGCTTACCTAAAAATGCAATAAATGGGGTCAGAAAGTCTTATTTTTTAGTTTTGATGTTCTTATATACAACCACATAAATAGAGCTCATCAACGCGGCAGCTTGAAACTGCCTTATAATGATCATGTTTTTGATATAATGTTTTTGTTTCTTTTCCTAATATGAAAATTAATTGTAGCGAATGTGATGGATCGGCCGACGTTTATCTTGCTCGGGCTCATGTATGTATCTATGTATCTATGTATGTATATGTATGTATGTACATATGTATGTATGTGTGTATGTATGCATGTTTTCATGCATGTATGTTATGTTATGTTATGTTATGTTATGTTATGTCATGTCATGTTATGTTACGTTACGTTAGGTTATGTCATGTTATGTCATGTTATGTTATGTATGCATCATTTCATGGCTTGCGGTGTCGGCAAGCGCAGGGAAGCCCGCAGCTGCAGCAAGTGGGAAAAGTGGCCAAGACGTCAAGAAAAGCTGCACAGACTGTGGCGCCAGCTTCGTCTTCAGCGCGGAGCTCCAGCAACTGCACGCCGAGAGAGGTCAAGGAGGCATGCATGAATTCGTACATACGTACGTACATAGATTATGATGACGATGATGACGATGATAATGATGATGATGATGATGATGATTATGATCATGATCATGATTATGATTATGATCATGGTGTCATGTCAATCTTGGTTGAATATATATGTATGCAGAACATATGTATACATATATAAGGACATATACAAGGACATGTATCATCCATACATGTATGTAAACATATCATCTTCTCGTCGGGACCGTTACACAAAGTGTGTGGTTTCCAGGCTGGCCGGAACTGACGCGTTGCCTGGAATGCCGGCAGAAAAAGAAATCCGGCCGTAAGTTCCGGAAGAGTAAGCGACGCGCACATGAAGGGGGAAAGTTTCCTGCGGATCGATGGTGAAAGCTTCATCCATATACATGTATATGTATGTATGTTATGTATGTATGTATGTATGTATGCATGTATGTATGTATGTATGTATGTATGTATGTATTGAAAGATGGATTTTAGTCTGTGTACATGTATCTATGCATGTATGTGTGCATGTATCTATGCATGCATGCATGCGTGCATGCATATGCATGCATGCATATGTATGTGTATATATCGAATAATATTCCCACCCTTGGTGTCACCACGGGGAGAAAACTACATTGAAACATGCAGAAGCAACTTCTTCTTAGTCCCCGGGAGGAAAAATACTTGTGCAACCCAAGCGCCCTTGGAAGGGAAACTTGCAAAATTGGAGCTGCGTGTCTTGAAATTTGTTTGACATTTTCCGCCTTTTTTTTTTTTTTTTTTTTTTTTTTTTTTTTCAGCAAGACAACGCCCCACCAGCGAAAGAGGGAGGGGGGGGGGCGGGCGGGGCCGGGGGAAGGAGTGGTGGATATTTGCCCGTAGATATAATATGCACAATCATATATACATACATATATATATATATGCAACATCATCTGCGTTTGCGACTGCGTTCATTTATCCATGCGTGGACACAGGGGGGCGGCGCCGGGAGTAAAAGGGACTGGTAAGAAATGGAAAGTGGTCAACGCTCTCTCTCACTCTACTCTCTCTCTCTCTCTCTCTCTCTCTGTCGCTCGCTCTCTCTTGCTCTCTCTCGCTCTCTCTCTCTCTCTCACACTCTCTCTCTCTCTCTCTCTCTCGCTCGCTCGCTCTCTATTGCTCTCCCTCTTCTCTCTCTCTCTCTCTCTCTCTCTCTCTCTCTCTCTCTCTCTCTCTTTCTCTCGTTCTCGCTCTCGCTCTCGACATACACACAGACCCGTATTAAATTGCATTATCAATGTTACATTACATTGCATGAATTGCATTGAACATAAAATGAATTTACATGATACTCCAATATAATATTTTACATTGTTTCCCTTTGTAAAACATGGACTTCGTGTTTGCGCTAGGGTCTGAAACCGACGTCCCCGAAGGAAACTTGGGGTCTCGCTAAGCAGCATATGGTTGCGAAAAATAAAAAAGTTGAGCTTTGATAATGCAGTTGGGTGGACTAATCGCGTCACTAACTTACGTAAATATAAATGTATATGCTCTCTCTCCCTCTGTATATATGTGAACGAAATCCCACCCTACCCGCCCTCCCTCCCCTCCCCTCCTCCTCTCACCTGAAAAGAATAACTATCAACAATACTGTTATTATGCATGATTAGCCAGGTGGTGATATCTCAATAGAAGTTGGGTTAGGATTAGCCAGGCAAGGCTGGGAGCGGGAAGGGGGAAATTTTAATATACATGTGTAACATGCTCTCCTCCCTCGGGATTTTCAGACATTTTCCATAATCTTGCCGCATATTTTAGCTATTCACTCAGTGATATTGTCATCTGAGGACATTGACATCACTTTAAATGATGGTTTTCTTTTTACAGTCTGCTTAGTGTATTAACCCTTTGGCCGTATCACTGTTCCGGGGAGTGGTCACCGCTTCAGGGCATATAATGTTCACATCAAAATCACAGTCATTGTAAGTTTGCTCGTTGCAAAAAAAAAAAATACTATTTAACGTGAAATTTTCCTTGAAATTTTCGTCTCCACAGGGAGGCTGTCAGGCCTGCAATTGTTGTGGGTGACCCACAACACACAGAAAATTCTATATCAATAAGTATTACTAACCGTCCAACATTTAACACAACCTGGCATTACATTATGTATGCAAATCATTTGGTATACTTTCTTGCTTGCAAATCATTTTGTGGATTTCTCAACATCAACTCTCGCATCCGCAATCACTACGAGTCAGAGAAAAAATGTAGTTGAATAACCATAACGTTAGGTTGGGGCCGACACGTGTTCAATTTTTCAGGGGCAGAAAAAGATTCCAGGCACATGCATTTCACCGCAAAACCAGATAAACATGGTTCAAAATTTATTATATTCCACTCCTGGAGCGGTGACCACTCCACCGAGTGTTACGACCACAAATTTAAATATATGTATGGATATCGCAAAGATGGAAGCTTAGTAATTAAGCGGAGGACATTCACGTGTCAAAATCAACAGTCAGAATGAGTATTAAAATTAACAGCCAGAATTCAAATTAGTTTGATTTAACTGCTACATCCGTTCGCGAAATCAGCACTATTTTCACGAAATGTTACAGTTAAATTACACTAATATAAATTCTGTTTTTTAATTGAAATTTGATGGTTGACTTTGACTAAATTGACACTTGAATGTACTCGGCTGTAATCCATGCTGATATTTGCGTTAA
>WBZZ01006768.1:217500-220000 GCA_019918135.1 Paulinella micropora | reverse complement strand
TTCGTTTAGATTATATAGATTTTGCAAATGTTGAGGGATTCAGTGATTACATTGATAGTATATACGAAGTTCATGGGATCAGCAGGACCTGGTTGTCTTCAACCAGAATCTGCTACTCCCCAGCCAGGTGATTTGAAAGCTATTGATCAGCGCTTATGCCATCAAGGTGCTTACGGTGTGAATGACATCACACATTTTGCGTTTTATCTCGCACGACAAGTCACTGCTATGGACAAGCAGACTTCGAAACAGAAAAGGGCTCGCGAGGCATTTCAGAAAGAGTTAGTAGGTCGTTCTCCAAATGCTGCGAAGAAATAATGAAATACATCATACTTTCTATTTATTTACAGCACTAGTAAAAGTCATTATTATTAAAAGCTATAGTGTTGGTTTAAAATTAAATGTTGTAAACTGCAAAGGGGCACCCTACGCCAACCCCGCCTCGCCGCGCGGCGAGGCGGGTCAGCAGCGCGGTGGTTGGCGTAGGTGCCCCCCCCCCCCCCCCCCCCCCCCCCCCCCCCCCACCCCCTACTGCTTCAGGTACACATACCCTGCGGGCCAAACACCTCTCTATCTAAATCTATCACACGTCGGCTCTGCCGGACCCGAAATCTTCAATAATGATTGCGTGCTGTAGAAAGAAGAAAAGATACTATAACAAAATGACAATTATCTACATGAATTGTCTTTCTTAATACTAAAATACTGCATTCATATTAACATTATAGCAAGAATCATTCATGAACATTAAACATTTGAGCTGACTGGCAAAATCTGTTATGCAATATCACACTGCAGGTATTGATTTCTTGTAGTGTTGTTGTTGTTGTTGTTGTTGTGTGTTGTTGTTGTTGTTGTTGCTGCTGCTGCTGCTGGTCATTTCGAGCTTCATCGTCGTCGTCGTCATTGTCGTTGTTCTCGCTGTTGTCGTTGTTTTTGTCGTCGTGACAACGGTGATACTGAATCAAGAAATGAGTGCTCTGTCGCGATTAGAGGTACGGTGATAGACGCATATGTAAGGACAAGTGAAAGTTTCGACCAGGAAATATTTCGGCAAGTGATTTTTCACCGCAGAATACGGTGTTTTTGCACAAAACTTTGGGTGGCAGGAATTCTTGCTTGGTCTTTCACCGCAAGATACATTATTTTTTGCCAAAATTTGAGGTGGCCGAAATTTTTCACTTGTCCTTATCACTGGCAACACTCACGGGGCACTACTTTCAACTAATTCTTTCTCGATCAACGTGTGACATACGAGATACGAACGTGCTGAGCTATATATTGTACGCGTCCAATATTGGACACTGCGTCCAAGATTGGACACGCACAGGGTGAGGGATAAGAGAGCCTTTCTTCTGCCATCCTTCCTTCCTTCCTTCCTTCTGCCATCCTTCCTTCCTTCCTTCTGCCATCCTTCCTTCCTTCCGCCATCCTCCCTTCCTTCCTTGTTCTGAGCTTTTGAAAAATAGCTTCAGCATTGTCATATCACTATGACTGAAGGAGAACGATGAGGTCTTAGTTGCATGACTTTTCCTCTCTTGAAAGTCTCTACAGCAATATTATTGACGATTGACACTTATCACTGTGTCCACACACTGTGGTTGTCGCGACACGCCTTTTTTCACCCAGAAAAAAGAGGAAACGGGAGAAAAGGTGAAGAGGGGAAGGTGGAGGAGGAGGAGGAGGAGTAGTAGGGGAGGAGGATGAGGAGGAGGGGGAGGAGGAGGAGGAAGAGGAATAGCTCCTGCCTTGCATCAGAGGTCTACTAGCGGGGACGTTCAAGATGCACCAAGAAAAAACTCAACTTGGAGCATTCTCTTTTCACTCGAAATGTGAGGTTTAAGACCGTGCTGAGCCTCAGCATGTCATGTGAAAAGCTTTTGTCCCCTGGTGGCTTCAAGCGAAAGTGTCAGCCATTCTCCACTGGCCTGAAATGTTAAGATGCGGGTGCAAAAGAGCCACCACCCAGGCTTGCAAAAACACCACCGCAGGCCACTTTTAGTTGCCGCAGCAAGATTAGCGGGGGGCCTTCAAGCGGCAGAGTTGTCCAACTTTGACCTCAGCTGTCTTACAGTCACTGGTAGGCTATGAGGGCTATGAGGCAGTCTGAAAGAGCCATTTTGAAAGCCTCAAGACCAAGGGCTTTCAGACGATGTATTCAGGATTTGTCGTACCTCAAAAAAATTTTGATGGAGAAAACTCAGTGCAAAGTTTGGGCTGGCTGCCAGTTGACTACCCTTGACCCTTAGGCGCGTTCTACACCACCCAGATTTCCGGGTGTCTGGGCCAATTTCTGGGTTTTGCTTACCTGAAAAGCCTGGCCTGTGATGCCACTTAACCCAGAAATAGACCCAGAAACCGGGAAATCTGGGTGGTGCAGAACGCGCCTTAGTAAGTTAACCTGTCACACGCTCCTTGCAAAAAGAACGGAGAAATTTCTCCGGGTGCTGTGGACCCACGACAGGACAAGGGTTAATAACAATATCGTGGATGGATAGGG
>WBZZ01006768.1:175000-177500 GCA_019918135.1 Paulinella micropora | reverse complement strand
GGTAGGTAGGTAGGGAGGGAGGGAGGGAGGGAGGAAGGTAGGTAGGTAGGTAGGTAGGTAGGGAGGGAGGGAGGGAGAGAGGTAGGGAGGTAGGTAGGTAGGTAGGGAGGGAGGGAGGGAGGGAGGAGGTAGGTAGGTAGGTAGGTAGGTAGGTAGGTAAGTAGGTAGGTAGGTAGGGAGATAAGTAGGTAGGTAGGTAGGGAGCTAGGTAGGTAGGGTAGGTAGGTAGGGAGGTAGGGAGGGAGAGAGGTAGGTAGGTAGGTAGGTAGGTAGGGAGGGAGGGAGGGAGGGAGGGAGGGAGGGAGGGAGGCAATCAAGTAGATAGGAAGAGAGACAGCTATGTATGTATGTATGCATGTATGCATGTATGTATGTATGTATGTATTATGTATGTATGTGTATGTGTATGAAAACATCTCTCTCTCTCTCTCTCTCAGTTATCAATTCATTTATTTATCTATTTACTAATTGCTAACCTAGCTTCTCTCTCTCTCTCAATAATTAATATATTAATCCACTTAGTGATCTGTTTATTTATTGATTGATTTTTACCAAGCTTGGATGAATCCAAAGGTTCTTCATCAAAAGTCTCTTCTGTGTTCTATATACAAAGAAATACATACATACATACATACATACATACATACATAAAAGACTCTACAGCGTTCTATACAAAGAAATACATATAAATACATACATTATATACATACATACATACGTACATGCATACATACATACATACATACATGCATACATACATACATACATACATACATATGTGTACATAAATATATACATGCATGCATACATACATACATACCTACATACATACATGCATACATACATACATACATACATACATACATACATGCATACATACATACATACATACATACATACATTACATACACACATACATTACATACATACATACATTACATACATACATAAAAATACATTACATACATACATACATACATACATACATGCATACATGTCTCTCCATCTTAAAACATACATACATACATGCACACATAACACACATAACACATAACTCATAACACACATAACACACATAACGTATAACACATACACATACACATACACATACCCATACCCATACCCATACCCATAGACTTAGACATAGACATAGACATAGACATATAGACATATGATGGATATGGACATGGACATGGACATGGACATAGACATAGACATAGACATAGACATGCACATGGGCATGGACACGGACACGGACACGGACATGGACATAGACATAGACATAGACATGGACATGGACACGGACACGGACACGGACATGGACATGGACAAGGACATGGACATGGACATAGACATGGACATAGACATGGACATGGACATGGACATAGACATAGACATGGACATGGACATGGACATAGACATAGACATGGACATGGACATGGACATGGACATAGACATAGACATAGACATAGACATGGACATGGACATAGACATGGACATGGACATAGACATAGACATAGACATAGACATAGACATAGACGTAGACATAGACATAGACATAGACATAGACATAGACATAGACATAGACATAGACATAGACATAGACATGTACATGCACATACACATACACACTTCACGTTCAGACACACATACACACTACACTATACATAAACATACACACATGCACGTACACATACACACACACACATACTCATACACATACACATACACATACACATACACAAAACATACACATACACATGCACTTACACATGCACTTACACATGCACATACCATACACATACACATACACATACACATACACATACACATACACATACACATACACATACACACATACACGTACACACATACACATACACATACACATCATACACATACACATACACATACACATCATACCCATACACATACACATACACATACACATACACATACATTCACTTACACATTCACTTACACATTCACTTACACATGCACATACACATGCACATACACATACACATACACATACACATGCACATACACATACACATAAACACGTATTTTGTGGCAGCCATGTCAAGACCACACAACACAACCACACTGAACACACTCACACACGCACACAGAAAGTCATCTTTGCCCGTGCTTTTTTGTTTGTTTATTTGTTTGATTTTTTGCACACCATAGAGTTTGGGCTCTACCTTTTCATCAGTGGTTGGGGTCGTTTGTGTTGATGTCTCTTGTGACTCAGCCATCTGTCATTAACTCTCTGCTCAACCAGAAGGATACTACAAGATCTGGACACAACAACGAAAACGAGACGATGCAGAAAGGACTACTGTAGATTTTGGTTGTCTGAAAGGGATCTGAAAAGTACAGTAACCCAGGTGGAAAAAACGTAAGGAGTGTCAAAAGGCATAGGGACTGAATGTATCAAATGCCACATAATTCAGGGTGGGCAGGTGGTCATCAGCGAGTATCACCGGTACCGGTT
>WBZZ01006768.1:132500-135000 GCA_019918135.1 Paulinella micropora | reverse complement strand
CTTACTTACTTACTTACTTACTCACTTACTTACTCACTTACTCACTTACTTGCTTACTCACTTTACTCACTTTACTTACTTACTCACTCACTTTACTTACTTACTTACTTACTTACTTACTTACTTACCTACTTACATGCCTGCAGCGTTCAACGCCATCAGTCCAGAGACTGAGCCAGTCATTGAGCAACTCTTTGACAAACAAGACAACAATGTGTCACTTACTTACTTACTTACTTACTCACTTACTTACTCACTTAGTTACTTACTCACTTACTTACTCACTTTACTTACTTACTTACTTACTTACTTACTTACTTACTTACTTACTTACTTACTTACTTACTTAACTACTTACATGCCTGCAGCGTTCGATGCCGTCAGTCCAGTGGCTGAGCCAGTCATTGCGCAACTCTTTGACAAACAAGACAACAATGTGTCCGCTTCTCCCTCCAAAAGACACTCGTCTCACGTTCCCTCGTCCTCGTCCTCGTCCTCCCCTGTAAGTATGTAAGTAAGTATGTATGTATGTATGTATGTATGTATGTATGTATGTATCTATGTATGTATGTATGTACAGCCCAGTCGTCCTCACATGTAAGCATATATGTATGTATGTATGTATGTATGTATTTATGTTATGTTATGTTATGTTATGTTATGTTATGTTATGTTACGTTATGTTACGTTACGTTACGTTACGTTACGCGTAATGTAATTACGTTACGCGTAATGTAATTACGTTACGTTACGTTACGTTACGTATGTATGTATGTATGTATGTATGTATGTATGTATGTATGTATGTATGTAGGCTCCAGCTCAGGATGTGACTATGTCCTCTTCTTCCTCTCCCTCAAAAGCCGCCCCGCGCACACCCCTTAAGCCTCTCCCAACACAGTCCACAGGTACAAACTAACAACATGTGTAGGTAGGTAGGTAGGTAGGTATGTAGGTAGGTAGGTATATTTGCTTTTTGATGCCACTCTACCTACCTACCTACCTACATACATACATACATACATACGTACGTACGTACGTACGTACATACATACGTACATACGTACATACATACATACATACATACATACATACATACATACATACATACATACATACATACATACGTACGTACGTACGTACGTACGTACGTACATACATACATACGTACATACATACATACATACATACATACGTACGTACGTACGTACATACATACGTACATATATACATACATACATACATACGTGCGTACGTACGTACGTATACATACATAAATACATACATACATACATACGTACATACATACATACATACATACAGAGGGGAAAACAGAAAATGTGTCTCCCGTGGGCAAGCAGCCAGCAAAGAAGAAACAAAGAGAACAGGTACCAGACATACGTATGAGAAGTTCCTTGTACTTAACCACAATGAGCAATGACTTCAAACGTTTCGTTCTCATTTATGTTTATGTTATGTTTATGTTATGTTTATGTTATGTTATGTTATGTTATGTTTATGTTATGTTATGTTATGTTATGTTAATGTTGTTTATGTTATGTTATGATATGTTTATGTTATGTTCATGTTATGTTTATGTTATGTTATGTTTATGTTATGTTTATGTTATGTTATGTTTATTTTATCTTATGTTATGTTTACGTTATGTTTATGTTATGTTATGTTATGTTTATGTTATGTTATGTTATGTTTATGTTATGTTTATGTTTATGTTATGTTATGTTTATGATGCTATGTTTATGTTATGTTTATGTTATGTTATGTTATGTTATGTTTGTGTTATGTTATGTTTATGCTATGTTTATGTTATGTTATGTTATGTTTAGTTTATGTTATGTTATGTTATGTTTATGTTATGTTATGTTATGTTTATGTTACGTTTATGTTATGTTTATGTTATGTTTATGTTTATGTTATGTTATGTTATGTTATGTTATGTTATGTTATGTTATGTTTATGTTATGTTATGTTATGTTTATGTTATGTTTATGTTATGTTATGTTATGTTATATTTAATGGTATATTGTCCCGTGGGCAAGCAGCCAGCATCTATCTATCTATCTATCTATCTATCCATTTATCTATCTATCAGATAGCAAAGAAGAAACAACGAGAACAGGTTAGGTTTAGGTGATGTTATGTTATGTTACGTTATGCTTATGTTTATGTTTATGTTTATGTTATGTTATGTTATGTTTTGTTATGTTTTGTTTTGTTATGTTATCTTATGTCATGCGTGTCATGTTATGTCATGTGTGTCATGTTATGTCATGTTATATCATGCTATATGTCATGTTATGTCATGCTATGTCATGCTATATGTCTTGCTATATGTCATGCTATGTCATGCTATATGTCATGTTATGCCATGCTATATGTCATGCTATGTCATGCTATATGTCATGTTATGTCATGCTATATGTCATGTTATGTCATGCTATGTTATGTTATGTCATGCTATATGTCATGCTATGTCATG
>WBZZ01006768.1:112500-115000 GCA_019918135.1 Paulinella micropora | reverse complement strand
AGAGCGGCGTTCTGGTAAACCGGCAAGGCGCGGATGGAGATGGACGCTTAGCTATTTCACCGGATCTTTCATGATCCGGGGGCAGAGAAGATGAAGGCAACGGCCACCGCGCAGGGGTTGGTGCACTTGAACGAGAGGAAGGAGATTACAAAGTAAAGCGTCCTTCTCTTCCTCACGTCCGGCATATAAGCTCTGAGAGTGGTGATGTACGGATTGTCCGTCCGCAGTACTAGCTAGTGTGTAACTCTTCATGAGCTTAGGTCCGGAGACTAACAGCTCCTCTAGCTGCTTCCCGATCCACACGTCTTCTAGGGGTAGCTGCCCGTCTAGTCCATGGAAGCTGATAGTTCAAACTCCCTCGTGCATCCATGCTGGTAGTCCCGCCCACCGCGCTGAACTTGGTTTCCTGTATTACTAGCACCTCCGTCATGTAAGACTGTCTCGTAGCTAGGCGGTGCCATGTCAGTCACTGCCTCAGAGTCAAGCATTGGATCCTGCGCCTTCCTGTGCCTACTCGCCTTGCGCGCGTCCTTGCCACTGATCATCACCCGGCACGGTCAAATATTAACTCCAGTACGTTGATTTCATCCTCGTTCATACGCTGTCATGCTCCCCCTGGATTTCGTCTGCGGACGGTGGCGACTCCAACGTAGTGTATTAATATTATCCGCCCCGCTGACTCCTGCCTCTGGCGCCGTAGCCAACTTGATACTGTCGTGGTCGCGATTCAACTTCGAGTCAACTCACCCACTGCGAAGAGTCACGAATGAACGTAGATTGTGAGTTGGTGAGCTCGCGTAACTTGAAACAGCTGTAAAACACTTGAAGGATTACTTCAAGTCTAACTTATATTAATACTATGATTTCAAGCCGGCTACGGTCTCCGCAATTTGCATTCAAGTTGGAAAACTTGTCTTCAGTTTCCACCATTGTCCGTTACTCTTACAGTGCTTCCTTGTCCACAAATTTACCGCAACGTGCGTGTTTCACGGGAAATCAGAGGAAAAGATAATCAACTAGAATAGTTAATCATTGAGTCCTTTCTAAAAAGAATTTTGACTTGATCGTTTGAAGTCATTTCTGAACGAAATCGAAAACTAGTTAGTGAAGTCGAAACTGACGTAGTGCAGAGCAGAATCTAACGGGCCGGTCAGAAACATTGAAAAGTCAACGGTAGTGATTTGGCCGGTCGTCAAACGTGACTGCTCAGTCTGATAGTTAAAGAAGTGTGTAAAAGCATTAAGACAGAATGGTCCGAACAAAATGGTATCTGATTGTATCAAAGAGATAGTGGCAAAAGCGGAAACCAAAACGAAGCGAACTAAAAGGAAAAGAAAAGAAAAAAATAATCAGAATAAAATATATAAAGGCTGCCTGTTGAAAAGAGAAAAATAAGAAGAAAATCAAAAGAGGGAAGAAGTCTGAATAAGAAAAATTAATCTTGTTAGTCAGTAGTAGAACATACATTTACGTATTAATACTGTTCTTACACAGAAGTGGCAAGCCGTCTATGGACCTGTTCAAGCTCAGTCACGATCGCATCGTACATCAAGCTTTATTAATATTGAAAAGGCGGCACAGACAGAAAAACACGCCCGGCACGTCCTAAAAGGATAGCTCTACCCGCCGACACACATCCTGCGGACCGGCCGGGTCATACTGAATCGGTCCGTTACCGTATTAATACAACTTAATGGTCTAACACTCCCCGGCCCTAGATCAAGATAATTAACATGCAAGCAACTTAATGATCGCTGATCTTAAAAGGAGTATTAAGTACGAAAAAGAATTAAGGTATGTATGTAAATGAAAACTATGTCTGAGGAGTGACTCTACTCTAGGACCTCAAAATAGACTATCTATGGATGATGCTCTGTTAATGCTTTCTGGCACTAGACAATCAGACTAATACCAGAAAGTCAACTTGCTCAGTCACTGCCCCGGCCACCAGTGATAGAGACTTAAGTGCTGAAGGCAGAGGTAATACATTCAGTCGTAGTTTCGCACACGACATGGCCCGCCCGCAGAGGCCGGCGATAAGTAAGAACTTACACTCGCCCCCTTGCTCTCTCTCTGCCTCAAGACTTCTCTCATCTTGTCTTCGCCTGGGTACTCTCTGGTGGGTGGGGGGCGTAAGGATGGGTCTTGCTGTAAGTCTATCATGGGATATAGTGCATCCTGCAAATAGTGATAACCACAGTATTGACTGTACTCTAGTCTCATGGCCATCTTACCTGCCTTTCCTGTGCTCCCACCCTCTCCACACTTCACACCACACTGTTCCCCCTTATAGTTCAAACCATTGCATCTCTTCAGCTCTGGTGTGGGGTGTGTTGGTCGTTTGGTCGATTTTGTGGTTTGGGGATGAGGGTGGGCATTCCTTCCTTGCGTTCGCTTGGTTTGAGGGAAAGATTTGGGCCTTGGTTTTGGTTGTGGTTTTGGTCGCGAGGGTGTTAGTTGCGTGGGTGGTTGCACCACACGTCTTTGAGACAAGGTGGGG
>WBZZ01006768.1:72500-100000 GCA_019918135.1 Paulinella micropora | reverse complement strand
ATCAGGTCCAATCCGGACAAATAATACTGAAAAACAAGCTGGTGCACCTGTCACCAGGAAAAAGTACTTTTTACCGGCTATCCGGGGGGTGATGCCTACACTGCCAAGGGGTCATTCCGTGGACATAGGTTGTTGTTGTAGTTGTAGTTGTAGTTGTTGTTTTTGTTTTTGTTTTACGAATAAGATTGCTTCATCCAATCTTTTTCGTTTATTTGTAATCAACATCAAAACATCGGTTATATCATTCGCGGTTGTTATTCCTGCCTTTATGTTTCAACCTTTCTTTATCCAACTATTGTATTTAGTGATTTCTTGTATTAAGAATGATGATTGTTTTGTTGCTTGCTTTGAAATAGCAACATCTGCTCTTGCTTGTTTTAGTTTTTTATGTGTTTATGTAGCACTTTTATCTCTTGATTATTTTTTTCTTTTTGTTCTTCAAGAGACTTTATTTGTTTATCAATTGATTTATTTTCTCCAATCAATTTTTCCAACTGCCCTTCTTGAATATAAAGGTCGTTTATCCGCCTCCTCTTTTTTACTCTTAGCTCTACATCTTCATCACTTTCTGGGGCAGAGCGATGAGTGAGTGCTATTGAATTGTTGTCCATTTTTTGTAGTTTTTTGTGTAGTAAAGTAGTGATTTTGACAGAGATGAAAGTCGTCCAAGTAAGACTGTATTCCTGAATGCTTTAGTGCTGGTGAAGTTGGCTGCCACCCCACTGAATACCTTTTTTGATATTCGGGCCGACTACCTAGCCGCATTTTACGATAAAAATTATTGCGATAATTAGGTCGGCCCTTTATGTTCCCTAAATAAAAAAAGGAAATTACTAAAAACTGACAACCTAAACCAAAACTGGAACAGTATCATTCTCCCAAAATCGTCCAAGCCAAGAAGTGGCGAAGCGAGATGGACAACCTAGCCGAAATTCTCAGACATGCTAAGTTGGAGCCCGACCCTACCGACCCAGCCGACCCAGCTGGCCCTGCCCCCGCTGTCCTTGGCCCTGCCCCTGGACGCGCCCCTGACCCTATCGCCCCTGACCCAGCTCCCGAAGTGAAAACTCCAATCGCCGATATTCCTCGCGGGTGGAGCACTTATGAAAGTATTGGAAATTTCTTTCACGAAAACAAGAGATACATACAAGTTCCACGTAATTTTGTTCATTCAACCAAGAGAGTTGAGGTTTTTAGGGAGTATAAGCAAATGCGGGAAATTATCCAGCCGAGAGAAGTCAAAACAGGGCATTTCTTTTTTGCTCATGTAGATGTCAGCACTGCCGTTGACAAACCAACATACAAAAAATATTTCCTCGTCTGTATCGAGAGAGAAAATGAGAATGAGTTGATTATTTTCAATTCGATTTCAGCTATCAGCAGGGTGTTGAAGGCGAAAATCAGAGATATAGTCTGGATACTCCCAGTTGATTTCATTTAATAAAATCATTTTCTCACTCATAAATCTAATATTACTTTTGCTTTTTTTTTCTCTTTTGCTCGTTCTTATATTACCTTCATCAATGTCTTCTCTTTTTAACTGTTCTTTTGTTTTTTTCTCCTTTGTTAAATGTTTGAATTGTTCATTAATTTGTTTTTCTTCATCAGCCGGTTTGTCGAATTCAGTCTTCAATAATTCACGAGGACTTACTAGCTCATCTGAATTTAATATTAATTTGAAGTCTGAACGACCCACTACGGTGTAAATCTGTTTACTATACTGCTTTCCCCCTTTTGAAAATAAATTCCTTTTCAACTCACGGCGAACTTTATCATCCTTTGAAATTCATCAATCAACCCATCCCGTTGAATTCGTTGTTTATTTTTATTAACACCCTTAAATACATCTATCTGCCTATTTTGAATTGTTCTATGAAATCGTATTATAAGCATCCACCATATCATAAATGTAAGTAAGCCAGTCAAAGTTCCCGTTAGTTTCAAATAGTATGTCAAGCCACCGTCTTATAGTTCTAATAACTCTATCCACAATAGCAAGCGCCCGATGGTCGCCCACTTCAACCGTCCGATGCTCAATATTGTTCTTTCTAAAATAATCCTTGACCGCTCCTTTATATTCACTTCCGCTATCGGTCGTAATGCTCTCCGGTGTGTATGGTATTGATTTCAAAGCTAAATAAACGTCCTTCGCCGTTTTATTTTTAAGTGGTTTAATTATTAAAAATCGGCTGTGAGTGTCAATCCAAAACAACATCCAAGCATAACCTTTATTGGCTTTCTTGTCTTTTAGTTTTGACATATCGGCTAGGTCTACAAAAACTTGTTTAAGTGGTTTGTTCGCCCATATTGTATTCCATTTATCTGTCGATAATCTTCTTTGGTAATGTATTTCTAATGCTTGTTGTTCCTTTCTTTCATCTTCATCCTCCACAACTTCATCTGTACTATTTCCTGTATTGCTATGTTTGTGATCCATGTATATTAATAATAACATAATTTGTTAAATAATTCCTCAAACAGCGGGTCAGTATATTCAGATTTTCCACAACTTCCAACTGTTTTATATTCAAGGTAACTAATAAAAGCATCATCTACAACAGGATCAAATTTTGGGTACAGTTGACAAAACATACATCTTCTTGCCATATTAATATTATGAATACAGTATTTGACATTTTCCTTTCGTTTGCGGAAATTAACCCTACACGGCAGACATAGTTGGTAAGTTCGTCGTCCATCGTAAAATAATGACATAGGCTGTTCACGACGACATTTCCCGCATTTCTTAATCATTAATACTTAATGACACCTAATGCTTTATCCTTATATATTAATCTTTCTTTTTTTTCTAGTTCAAAACAATAATTAGAACAAAACTCGTAAGTATAAAATCGGTCGAATGTATCAGCAATAGCTGTAATCTGTCTATTAGCTAAGCACAGAGTTAATCCACACACATAGCAACTATTGAAGTCATACTCACGATGATTATATAGATACTCCATAACGTGTAAACGAACATCGAGTGGTAAGTTTTTTATACTGTCCATTGTAGGGACACCCTACGACCCGAGTTTTTTGGTGAAGCTTTTTTTAAAAAAAAGGTTCATATATTAAAACTTTGAAAACATCTTTGAAACATCATTGTTTTCTTTTTTTGACTTCTCTGGTTGTCCCGCATAAACATTGACATTAACACAGCCAGTCTTCTTACCTTTACCCTTCTTTGGCTTGGGCTCTTCCTCTTCTTCCTCATCCTCGCTATCTTCGCTGTCCTCGCTCTCTTCCACTTTCTTTTCAACTACTTTCTTTTGGGGTTTCTTTTGCTTAGTCTTAACCTTCATTTTTGATATTTTATCCGCAATGAGGTCAACGAAGTCGTGCTCAACCTCTTCATCGCTTTCACTGCTTTCCTCAATCGGCTCACCATCTCTACCATCTATCATATCCCTCGCCAACTGCTTCTTAGCGGTATGTTCCATCTTTTCGTCGTCAGTCATTTCTTTTACATTCTTAGCATCTTCCTCGGCAAGTAGTTCCCTCGCCCTCTCAATCTTTCTCTGCTTAGCCTGCTTCTTCTTCGCCTCCCAACCCTTTTCAAGATTCTTCATCGCAACCTCTCTATTACCTCTTGACATTTTATGACTTGTTTATATATCATACAAAATAATATTATTTAGTTTTTATTAATAAACAATTTCTTAATATATACAAATGTCGCAATACAAAAGTTTATTAGGCTTGAATGAGTTGGCTGTTGATAGTCTAAATATACTTAACTTAGACTTAACAAATACTAATATTATCGGCTTAAACACGGACAGAGTGCCAGAAGATGCCGACCCCGTAAATCTTTATTATACTGATGGGCGATTTGATACACGACTGGCTACCAAAAGCACGACGGACATCAAAAGGAAGCCGTTTATACTATACCGAGCAACGGGTAAGAGACAACGACGAGGTTAAAGCCTCAACTCAACACAGAAGCAATACTTCCAATCCTCATCAAACCAGTTTATACAATTTGATAGACACAAACATATTCGCACAAGCAAGCGGGCAATACTTAACATACAATGATGTAGAAGGCAAATGGAAGAATACCGCCCTTGGTTCAATTGACACACTCTCCGATGTAGTCATAACAGCACCAATAGCAACAAATAGTTATCTAACATACAACTCCGCAAACTGGGTAAATAAAACATTTCCAATAAATGTTGATGAATTTGGCAATATTAATATGGGAGGTTATCTGAACATAACAGGAGTAAATTTATTAAATACGATATCGGTTTCTTCAATCATAACCACGGCAACATTTAATGATGCTTTCGACGCACGGCTCACAGCTAAGACAACCACGAACTTAGCAGAGGGACCTATTTGACACAAGATTTTCTAGCAAATCAACCACGGACTTAAAAGAAGGAACTAATTTATATTACACTGACGGTAGATTTGACACAAGATTTTCTAACAAATCAACCACGGACTTAAAAGAAGGAACTAATTTATATTACACTGACGGTAGATTTGACAGTGGACAATTATTAACATACAATGGAACAAACTGGGTAAATTCAACAGGGGCATTGGCTTTTCTTGCTTTGTCAGGTGGGACGATGACGGGCGATATTAAAATGGGTGCTTCGACTTTTACTATGTATTCCGCCCCGCAGACTATGATAACCAATTCAGCACCTTTCCATTTGTCGCATCAGCTTCTTCTGAATACAATCCCGCATATTATGCTTTTAATGCCGACCAAAGCAATTATTGGACAACCAACTTATACTATAATGACACCACAGGAGTTCATACAAGAGTTCCAGCAAACAAAAATGCATTTTCAGGAACAGCATACACGGGCGAGCATATTAAAATAGACTTAGGAGCGACATACAGAATAAAGAAATATTATGTAAGGTCTTCATCTGTCAATATTGAAACAACACCGAGCATTTGGTATGTGGGAGTAAGCACTGACAACATTACATACACATTATGGCAGGAGTGGCGAGGCTTGGGCTTCACAGACAACCAAAACATATTCACCCGCTTCAAATGCTTCTGCTAGATATATCATATTCGTCGTGAATAAATCAGGAAGTGGAGGAACTTCATTTAGAAGCCAACCCCGTATAGCCAGTTTGTATTTTGATTATGAGACATTCAATTATGATATAACATTGATTAGAAATATGACGTGCGACACATTAACAACAAGCGGAGCAATAACAGCGAGCGGCTTAATCACGGCAAGTGCGGGTATATCAACAACTACACTCTCCGCAAGCGGGGCAATAACGGCAAATGCGGGACTTGATATGAAAAGCCAAAGCATAACAAACTTAGCCACTCCATCAGCATCAACA
The DNA here is from genome assembly GCA_019918135.1 of Paulinella micropora. NCBI lineage: Eukaryota > Cercozoa > Imbricatea > Euglyphida > Paulinellidae > Paulinella > Paulinella micropora. The sequence goes on along the minus strand of WBZZ01006768.1, from coordinate 94,658 downwards.
GATGGGGCAACAAAAGGATATATTGACACATTAGACGGCCAAAATGTAAAATTAAAGGGAGACCAAACGATAGCAGGAACAAAAGAATTCAGTGGAAAAATAGCAACTTCTCTCGGTGTCCCGTGTATGTATATATATATACATGTAAATATATATATATATATATATATATATATATATAATATATATATGTATATATATGTAACTGAACTGCAAGCATATAAGTTATATATATATATATATATATATTAAACATATGCATATATATTTAAATTTTGTTTTAACCATTCTTTTTTTTAGATGTTTGGTTAGGGCACAAAAGAAAAGGAAAGGAAAGGAGAGGAAAGGAAAGGAGAGGAAAGGAAAGGAGAGGAAAGGAAAGGAGAGGAAAGAAAAGGAAAGAAAAAGGAAAGGAAAGGAAAGAAAAAAGAAAAGAAAAGAAAAGAAAAGAAAAGAAAAGAAAAGAAATGCATCAACGGCTGACCTCCCTCTGAAACGTTGGGCCGTACTGTAGGTAGACCCAATTGTTGCTACTTGTTCTGAACATGCGTTGTGGCTCAAGGTACTCTTCCGCAATGCTTGAAGGTCCTTCGCTGGATAGATAGATAGATAGATAGATAGATAGATAGATAGATAGATAGATAGATAGATAGAAAGATAGATAGAAAGATAGATAGAAAGATAGATAGATAGATGAAATATCGACTAATGTCAGAAAAAAGGAGCTTCTGATTTCGTCAACCAGGAAGTCTGTGGGTAAAGTATTAACCCGATGCCCAGCTAAGCCGTGATGTTTGCACGGAAGGGACTGATACAGGCAATACCAAAGCTCCCTAGTACCAGGCGGGGCCAGGGCTCGTTCCATAAAGCGCCCCTTGCAGAACGAGCTCCCACCTCCATTACAGAGGGCCCAGTAAGCAGATGGAGTTTCGAGACTGTCGACAGTCTAGTATAAACCGACAGAGCACTGTGGGTTTTATTCCGGGCTCAACAAGCGAGAAAGGGCACCCTGAGGGAACAGGATTGTGCTTCCCGTCGCTATTTCGGCATGTGACTTATAGGCGTATGGCTAGGCACACATAAGGCACCCCACCACGGGCCCAGCACACCCACACCATCCCCTAATTCTCTGTCTGTCGACAGATGGCACCCATTTCAAAAAAAATCAAGCCCAAGAGAGGGTCAGTGACACCTCAAGTGGCCTTGGTTCATTCCGTAGAGTAAGTGATAAGATCAACTGATGAAAAAAGATAGATAGATAGATAGATAGATAGATAGATAGATAGTTAGATAGATAGTGTACCTGCATGGCTTTGATTTCTTTTTTTTCATCTTTGGGTTTATCTCCGGCCGTAGCTGCAAGCTGAACTCCTGAACACTGTTGTTGTATATCTCCACTTCGTAACTATGGCTAGTCTCGAGCATAAGCTCGTTCTTTTTGTGGTTCCAACACAAGTGGTACTTATCGTCTTTGGTGGGTTTGTGTCGCAATTTTATAGTATACCCACCTACAATATCTGTCCACTCACGCTTGAATCTCTCGAATGGATATTCTGAATATTCTTTACGTTAAAAGTTTACTTGTATATAGAGCCGTAACGTAAGTATGAGTTCATCATTAATGAAAAAACCGACACACTTTCCAGAGCCACGCCCATCGCCACGTGTTGTGCCTGTGGCATTGAAACAAAATTTACCTTTTGCAAACGAGAAGTTCCTACGTCCCCTCTCGCGTGCGACAAAGATGTGCGTATAATTCTTTTTTGCTTTGCCTTCCGACCTATCACATGATTGCGAAGCATTTGTATTTGTATTTGTATTTGTATTTGTATTTTCATTTTTATTTTATTTTTATTTTTATTTGTACTTATATTTGTATTTGTATTTGTATTTGTATTTGTATTTGTATTTGTATTTTATTTGTATTTGTATTTGTATTTGTATTTGTACTTGTATTTGTATTTAAAGAAATCTATAAATGTATCTTGAGATTTCTCATAATTATCAATTAGTTTACGTTTGCTATCATTTAGGTATTCATATTGGTGATATTTGTAATTCTTATCTTTTGAAGGTGGCGGTGTCAGCAACTCCATTGGGATCTCAACTGAAGCGCTCCTATTTGTGCACAGAAAACAGACGAGGGAGAGAGAGAGAGAGAGAGAGAGAGAGAGAGAGAGAGAGGGAGTGAGAGAGTGATATATATATATATGTATATATATATATATAGAGAGAGAGAGAGTGAGAGAGAGAGAGAGTGAGAGAGAGTGAGTGATGGAGAGAGAGGGAGAGAGAGAGTGCGGAAGATCCGAGATGCTGGAGGGGAAATAAAAGGGAAAACGCAGCATTTTTTCGGGAGGATTTTGTTTTTCAGTGTGAGCACGCAGTAAGTCAATAAACAATAGGAAAATATCATGGTGGCATCACTTTGGAATGTATGGAAAGCACTAGCTGATGATTAGTTTGTTTGAACCAGTAACTTGAGTGAAAAATGTTGTCCAAAAACCCGAAAAGCCTGTATATATACAAGTTGTATTTTTACCCGCGGGATTACCCGCGCCGTATTCAACGGGGTACAACTTGGGCAGAAGAGAAAGATTTAGCCAATTGGCCTGTCCGAAGTGAAAGAATTGGAATTTGAGATAGAAGAGAAAAATTTAGCCAATTGGCCTGTCCGAAGTGAAAGAATTGGAATTTGAGAGCGACAGAAAAACAGAAAGATAGGAGTAGAGATCACCTGCATGTCAGGTGAGGGATCTTGTGCCAAAGCTTATACATTCTTACTTACAACGATCTAATGCCATTAATTGTTCATGAAACACGAGTTTTTGAGGCACACTTTTTGGTTACCATTTTTGAGAAGAACTAAAAGAAAACAGACAAGACATGTACAGACGTTGAGAGAGGTATTACTAGTATTAGCAGGCACGGATCGGATCCTATGCGAAATCTGATGTCAAAGCGTATGTATTGCAGTTATGGCTGTTGTGGCTGTTGTGGTTCTTGTTCATGGATGATCAAGATTAGTCAAAGTTGATCAAGACTGCAAGCTGATCAAGGTGATCAAGGTCATCAAGGTCGATGACTAGGATGAAGGCTGTTGGAGGTTGATTAAGATGGAGGTTGATGGAGGTTGATGGAGGTTGATGGAGGTTGAAGGAGGTTGAAGGAGGTTGAAGGAGGTTGAAGGAGGTTGGAGGAGGTTGGAGGAGGTTGATGGAGGTTGAAGGACCTCCGTCAACTGTCTGACAGTCAACCTCCATCAACCTCCATCAAACTCCATCAACCTCCATCAACTCCATAGTACTCTCCATCAGCCTCCTCCACTCCTCCAATATTAATCTCCTCAACGTCCTCCAACCTCCTTCAACCTTCAACCTACTTCAACCTAGGTCGATGAAGGTCGATGAAGATCGATGGAGGTTGATGGATTTTGATCAAGGTAGATCAAGGTCGATGAAGGTCGATGAAGGTCGATGAAGGTTGATGGAGGTTGATTGAGGTTGATCGAGATTGATCGAGATTGATCGAGATTGATTAATGTTTATGGTGTGGTAGTGGTAGTGGGTTGTTGTGGTTGTTGTGGTTGTTCTGGTTGTTGTGGCTGTTGTGGTTGTGGCTGTTGTGGTTGTGGTGGTTGTGGTTGTGGTTGTTTTTGTTGTTGTTTTTGTTGTTGTTTTTGTTGTTGTTTTTGTTGTTTGTTGTTTGTTGTTGTTGTTGTTTGTTGTTGTTGTTGTTGTTGTTGTTGTTGTGATTGTTGTGATTGTTGTGATTGTTGTGATTGCTGTTGTCTTATTGAAGTAGTATTATGTTGTTGTACGTTGTTGTTGTTGTTGTTGTTGTTGTTGTTGTTGCTGCTGCTGTTGTTGCTGTTGTTGTTGCTGTTGTGGTTGTTGTTGTTGGTTGTTGTAGTTGTGGTTGTGGCTGTGTTTGTGGTTGTGGTTGTGCTTATGGTTGTGCTTGTGGTTGTGCTTGTGGTTGTGCTTGTGGTTGTGCTTGTGGTTGTGCTTGTGGTTGTGGTTATGGTTGCTGTTGGTGTGTTGGAATGATTTTGACTCAGCACAGCCATTGAGCAAACTACAAGAGCTCTTTTTTGCATGCGAGATCACCCGACTGCTCAAGCAGCTATGTGTGTGTGTGTACGGTGCTGACACATTCACTGATTTGTGTCTTGCTGCCAACTCCTCAACCAAATTTTCCAAAGTTTTTGATTTATCAAAATTTTAATGTACTTATAGTATATTAATGGTAAACTCAGTCAAGCTTCAGTAGATATTATCGTCTGGTTGCAACTTGGATGCGTTTTGTTGCGGTCGTTCAAGTTGATTTGCGGTGGTCCGAGATTATTTGCGGTCATTTTTCTGTCGCTTGCGGTGGTAACGGGCCACCCCGCAGCTGCGCCAAGCAGCAAAAATCTCGCACAAACCAGTAATCAAGTTTGCTTTTTTCTAAAATGCAGGTGTCATGCAGTGATCTACACTGTCACAACTGTCCTTGATCAAGAACATGCATTTATTTGTGTTTTCATACATACTGTTACTAGCGTTTAATTTTGTTGCGGAAGTTTGTTTGTTTTCAATGCTTGAATGAGCCTCAAGACGGCCTGACTGCATGTCCGATGCGTTCAGCTTGCGGTGAGTCGAGGTGCTTTGCGGCTGTTCGCTCCCATACTTGATGATTTTCTCGGTACTGGCGCGTGCCAAATTTCAACCCGAAGGCGGGCGGCCCGCCCCGAGCGGCAGGAAGGGTAAATCAATCAAAAAAAGGTTTTCATTATGCGTCAATACATATCTTCATAGTTTCAAGTTGCTTTTGTGTCTTTGATGATATCAAAATTATCCGCGCGGCACCCACTCTGCTGTAAATGAGGCGATGTCATTTTAAAATAGTTGTGTTTTGACGACCAAACTACCAAACCTGTACTAAGTATATGTCCTAGCAAATAAATAACATTATTACAATATTCATAATTTACAACATAATTATTGAATGAATCAAATATTGTAACTATATCATGAAATAATATTAATCAGAATTGAATATTCTATTTAATAATTAATTTAAAATAGTACTAAAACTTATAAATTAGTATTTTAAATTAAAATATAGTTATCTACACGTTTAGGCGGTTTGACACTGAAAGGAAGCTGAGGCGATGCAGATTGCTTCCTGAAGCATGCAGTTTCAAGTGTTATTGTATGTTATTAAATCTTGTTTTATCTGCCAAGTTTTGATCGCTTTCCTGGATAAGAAGATGCGATTTATCACCCTGTCCAGATTGCTTCATAGAAACATCAAGGGAAATGATGTTGCATGCTAATACAAATTTCTCTCATGGTTTGTATTCTTCAGCTTCAGTGCTTGGGTTATACATGGATTGTTTCTCCGCGTCACCACATATCCAAGCGGGTAAATACTCACCTGTATATTGGCTGGAGCCAGGTGGATGATCCCATATGTTCACATGAATTGTAGACTCGAGAGCTGGATCATCGTCGTCTACTTCCACGTGGGTAACCTTTCCTAAGCTAAAGTTCTTCACCTTTTTTGCTTTGTGTTTTTTGAGATTATTCAGACTTTCGTAATCTATCCACTCAAACACTATGAATGTATCTAAAACAGGAAGATCAGCAGCTGGATCAATCGAACCAACTTCGCTGGCACCGGCCTCGTGACCACCTGCCTCGCGATCGCCGTCGATCAGAGCTTGCTGTTGCAGCTGCTGCTCACTCACCTGCCCATGAGCTTGATTATCAACATGAGCATTCTCCGACTGCGCATTATTCGAATCACCTGCACCTATCGACAACGCCCAAGCAATCAATATCATTCTTCTTTCAGTTCGTGTCATTTCTTTTTTTTTTCTTCTCTACTTCTATCTGCGCTGCAGTACTAGTGCGCTGGCGCTGGCGGTTGTGACCTGAAACTCTTTCTCTTGTATACTAGTGCGCTGGCGCTGGCGGTTGTGACCTGAAGCTCTTTCTCTTGTATTCTCCTCTGCCTCCTCAGATGAGGAACTCTCATCCTCCTCATCCTCGTCGCTCGTAGACAAGCGGCGGCGGCGGCTAGTGTCACCTGCAGCAGGCTGCCTTGCCCGAGGTCGAGGAAGAGCAGCTACTAAAGCGGAAAGAAAATTATGTGTCACACTAATACTGAGTCACTGAATCAAAAATCACATTAACGAAACAAACAAATATATATAGTTCTTATGCATGCAATATATACATATAACTGCATGTTGCTCACTAAAAAAATTACATCGCGAAGTTTTGCAATCATAAAAAATAAGCTGAATTGGCCGTCCCTCCCTGTTGCTGCAGGGTTGACAATTCTTCTTGGACATGCCTGGGCGCATGTCCCAGACCATCGCTGGATTTTGCACATCAGGATGCATGCCAAGGTTGGCGTACTGACGAACCCTCATGATGCCTATCGGATGACTAATCCGACCGTCCTCTTTTTGAACACTGAAATCAAAATAACCGATTTTCATCACACCCAGCTTGTCACTTCCCAAGTTGATACTGTCAGACATCTTGGGAACGTCGATGTAAAGAGACTGCGTGAATTCCCGAAACAGAACGGTCGTTCGCTTAAGTAGCATCCGTGAGGAGAATTTAGTTGAGCTGGTCGCATGTCTTAATGTTTCATAAAAAGCTTTAGGGCCGCTTAAGAATGAGACACGCTTAAGCTTGTTAAAGAACATATTGAGAACTGCAAGAACACTGTATGTGAGACCGTACGCATGTCGAGGACAATAAGGAATGTACTCTACCGTCAGTCCGAAGTCGCTGTAGAATGTGCTGTAGTACCAACAAACTGGTAGCCCGCGGAAACCATTGCCAGTGTCCCCTCGAAAAATGAGATTCGTCACGTTGGGACATAGTTGATGTAGCAGGCTCTTTCCTGTGGCATGAGTGTTTTTAGTAGGATCTACTAATTCACGCAAACACATTCTGACGGTGTTCGCGTTCTTGTTAGCCTCCGTGTTAGGACGATTAGGCTTTGTGTATATGATCCACACATACTGGTGAAGCGAGGATGAAACTTGTTGCTCAGCGGGGGGAATGCGAGTGGTTAGTGTGGCACCAAAGATTGATACTGGCTTACCATCACTATCGTAAATACCACCAAAATCTAGCGTCAACATTGCTTCGTGAGGTGCCAGGTGCTGCTCCCGCCTCTTCGATTCTGGCCGCTGCGACGCATTCCACTTCACATGCTGGTCACGTGATCGAAGTTTTGCCTTCAGTGACTTCAATTCTTTCACACAATTTGCACGGCTCTTGTAGTGTCCCCATTTCCATGCCTCCAAGGGCTCATCCGGATTAGTGCCAGGCTCGTCCTCTTCTGCAAGCATCTTTTCAAGCTCAGTCACTTTGCTTCGTAAGGAAGGCAGTCCAGAACACATACCACATAAACACTCTGGAGGCCGCTTCTGGATCGACACACCTTTCAGGATGTTGAAATAAAAAGTGTTGTAGCTTCGAGGACGGTAGAGACTGTCATCGTTTGAATGAAGCGGATCATCTTCCATATCTGATTCAGCCACCGCATATTCATCAGAAGGATCAGGCATACCTAAATCAATACCACCTTCCGCCAAGTTCGCAGCACGCGCAATATCTTTGGAGCATTCAACCCCACGTTGTTCACACTTGTACTGCTTGACGCCAGTTGCATTGTGTGTCACATAAAGTTACATATTTCGTTCCCACTCATTACGAGGAGAAGCGCGCAGGAACTCTTCTTCTTTGTACTTGGGAAACAGCTGCGTGGCTACTATTAACAAAGAATCAAAACACGCACGGTAATCCTCAAAGTAAAAATCCACTGCCTGCTTCAACATCCAAGCTATTTCTCTAGTATCACCAGACCGGGAAAGGTTTCTTTCCAACATCCATTTCCTCGTTGTGAGTTTCTCTTCATCAGGGATACGTTTCTTCTAACCACCGGGTTTTTGCTGCAAAGTCTCAAATAGAGATTTCCCGATACCAGGATTGACTGATCTTTCTAGGTATCTTCTCTTGCATTCATCCAGACTGCTTAGAGAAACATCAAACTTGCTGGCTGCTCGCAGTCGAGTGATGCACCTTGCTTTAACAAACAACAACAACAAAATATTAAACAAGAACAGCAACAGCAACAACAGCAACAACAGCAGCAACAACAAAATACGTACCGTGCATATGTTGATCATGAACATACAGAATAAACACATATAACAGGAGTAGCGCGGCGCGGCAGCACATGTGCATATGTAGAACATTAACATTTTTATTCACAGCAAAAGACACTGACTGTTTCGGCGAACGCGCTACCACGCATCTTCGCTAGCGTGATTGCGTTTTCTGCTAGCTTCTTGTGTATCTCTACCTGCAGTAAATAGAAAATGTTTGATTGCATTAGCATGTTATAATTTAGATAGTAGGACGTTGACCTCTTCTGCGCGTTCAAGAACTAGTTTCCATGTCTTGCTTCGCTGCAAGATATGCTCGATCGTCAGGGGAGCAGCTCCAGCCCTCTTCTTTTGAATATCATTATTGATTAATTCCAAGACATCCTTGAAGAAATCAGCTGCTTTCTTTGCTCGCCTCCTTAACGCTCGTTGCTCAAGGTCGGGAGCCGATGTTGACTGAATCACAGCAACAGAAAAGAGAAATATATACGAAGGTTTTCTACCTCGGTAGGAGAATTAATATTAAGGGCCGCTATGACTAATTACTCTCTGATGATGATTGCGTGGTGCTCCCTTTTCGGGCGAATCAGGTGGGAATTACGGTGGCATAGTATAATATGAAGTAACTTATTATGATGATATTGTTGTCACATCAATGTCACGTTATCAGTGTTTGGCTGCACTGTTTGAGTTTTTATTTTATTACCGTGACTAGTAATGAAAGTTCATATGTAAGTTCTCCTATGGGCGAGTGGTCGTTAGCATAATAAACATAGTTTTGAAATGTACAATTTTCATATGATAAAGTTTAACGGATCTATTTAACGGATCTATAAGTAAAAACATTTAATTTAATGAAAGAATCATTGAAAAATAGTAAAAACTGACTTCAAACCAATCGATTTCCCGTCGCCCACCGCTTTTCCCAACTAATTTGCACACCCCCCACCGGAAAAAACTGGCCACCTTGCCACCTCAAAAAATGGTGCTTGTGATGACCAAAAATCAGAGTCAGTTTTCATATGTTCCCTGTATGCTCTTCAATAAATTTTTATGTAATATCTTTCTATGTATGCTTATAATTAAATGTACAAAGTTTTTAAACATAAGCCTGCAAACAAACCGGTCAAAATCAGCAAAAATAGGGCATAAGGCCCTCACTCAGAAATTTATTGATTTAAATACAAGGCCGGCACAAGTACAGAAAGTGAAGGAAATCAAAGAGACTATTTAATAAAAGCATTTTGTACAGAAAGTGCAAGAAAAATAAAAAATCTCTAAAGATTTCATCCATGATTTTTTTAGCCTGTCTGCAGCCCAGAACAGATCACCAACAGCAGGGTTACAAAAAAAGGAGCAGTAGTTGAACATATGCAAAACAAAGACCATGCGATTGTGAATAGATTCAGCACATTACATTCCCAGAAAAGCACACACAACACATATAGGAGTGATACAAGACAGGTGCAAAAAAGGGCTTCAGGGAAGAAAGAACAACACATGCTGTAGATAAGTTTACAACACACAATTTTGCAGACAGCATGGGCACAACGTTTGGAAAGACTGTGCAAGGCCACGGGACGTGAAAGTATGCACGAGAAACACACACACACACAAAAAACACAAAACCCTCTCTAGCCATGACTTTTACCAATCTCGACCTCGCAAAAACCGTCAAATAAAAAAAAATTAGTGCGGCCTTCACTTCAAAGGCTACGTATGTCGATAGGCCTGTCTGTTCAAATACTTTTTTGAAATTTTTCTGGTTTCCTCTCCGGGAATTGGCATGGTCTTGTCAAATATTGCCACTGAAATTCACGGGCCGGCGCCAGCAAAATCATGTCGGAGGGTCAAGTACTTCAAAGCAGGTAAATGTTCAAACCACAACATCGTTTCAAACAAAAGCAAGCATGACACAAGTGTTTGTTTTAGAAAAAAGGGGTAGCTCACTATTTTTCACCCTTATTTTCGACCGCAATTTTCATTTCTCAGGACATAGCAAGTATGGTGTTTTTAACTGAAAAATGCTGTTTGCATGATGCACTCTGCACTCATTTTTACACACAAGTGCACAAATGAATTCACATGTTATGTTGAGTAATCCTGCCTATGGGTTTTTGCAGAGAAGTACGGTACAAAAAAAAACTAGGAAAAAAAAAAACTAGGAAAACATAGATCGAAAATTAATTTGTCAAAATTCAGAACATACTCTGGAACACAGCAATACCTATAATACACTGAAAAACTAAACTGTCGGCTACCTATTCCCAATAAAAACATTGAATTTTGTGCAAACTTGGCCCAGCACCTTAAAATCTTGAATATTGAATCAGTTTACCTGCTTTGAAGTTGATGGGCGCTCTAACGACCAAGATCGGTAGATCGATAGGTAGGTAGGTAGGTAGGTAGATAGATAGATAGATAGATAGATAGATAGATAGATAGATAGATAGATAGATAGATAGATAGATAGATAGATAGATAGATAGATCGCGACAGCTTCTCAGATCTTCAGCCATAAGAACCTAGGCTGCTCTATAGAGGTCCCACAATAACTTATTAAGAGGAAAAGGAGGAGGAGGAGGAGGAGGAAGAGAAGGAGGAGGAGAGAAGAGGAAGAGGAAGAAGAAGAAGAAGAAGAAGAGAAGAAGAAGAAGAAGAAGAGAGAAGAAGAAAAGAAGAAAAGAAGAAGAAGAAGGAGGAGGAGGAGGAGGGGAGTACATATGAACTTGTTTGGCTGTTCATGTGGTTGTCTAGCTTAAGTATTAATATGAGTACGGACATTTATGTTGCCGGGCACATATCGGCCGCTATTCCTCAGCAAATAGGGCGAGCGTTGTACGGAACAGTATTATCACCTAATAATATTATTTAGTCATATCTGTAATGCCCCCAACGATAGCTCGAAAAAAGTCGGTAATACAACCAAACACAGTCCTCAAGAATGAGAATGATGTCTCGTTGTATTAGCTCAGTGAAGCCAAAAAGGAAAACTGCAACAGACCAGGAATAAAATGGCATCAGGTCCAATCCGGACAAATAATACTGAAAAACAAGCTGGTGCACCTGTCACCAGGAAAAGGTATTTTTACCGGCTATCCGGGGGGTGATGCCTACAGTACCCCCTCCCGATTTTATGACGGAAATAGCATTTTCGTCATACACCTTCTGATTTCTTTCTGCAAATAGTATGCGCTATGGAGTCATGCCACACAGCGCATCGACCCACGGATAGACGCTAAAAGACGATAAATATATCCTCATACGGCACGTCAAAGCGGATTCTCTAGCCTTTCTTGTAAATTTTGAACTCCTTCCCCTCAATTTTTTTTTTCGGCAGTATGTCAAGAACAAACGTACTATTAATAAAAAAATACAAGCAACGTGGTGCTGTAGTACGATTCCCCCTTTGATCTCCTTCTTCTTCTTATCATTATCATTATTATTATTATTATTATTATTATTCACAGGGAGATCGTAAGTACATTGTCTTTTTTAATGACATACCCTTGTATAAGGCGGATATCCTATGATATAGTATTAGGGGGCCAGTCCTAATAGCTATATCCGAAGTCGAGGTGTATGTACCCGACCCTGCGATATACCGACACAAGTAGAGATTGACCGTCCTCAGGTACGACAGTATATAATCTATCGTAAAAAATAATTTAATGAAAGTTTCAGAGAACATTTCATTTTCGAGAACATCATCCCAGGACTTGGAAAGGGTCATACCCGGGAACACCATCGCTCAATACACTAGCGATCCCCGTATACGGTGTAGTATCATCGTCGATCGACCTTTCGCACTCGTATGTTGCGATCGAATGCCAAGTTATATCACTGAGTCTTTTTAATATTCATATTGATAACTGATGATGCATGATCAAATCATGATACGCCGTGGGCAATCAATCAGTTTATTTGAGACGCATAAAGAAAAATAGTTTCTTTGTCACTGCCTTCGTCGTCTGGCGCGGATTTCTTTGCCTGGTGGAGGACCACCAACAAAAGTCAGATCGAACTTTGACTGTTCGAGAATGTCCCAGATCTTATTAGGGATTCCGCCCAACGATAATTCAAAAGGGACATCAAGCACTCCTCTTGGCAGTGTCTGAATGGTCCACGCAGTGTAATCCTTGTCTCTGGGAGTAATTGTATCATCCCATGTCTCGAGACTTTTTGCGTCTTTATATACTGGCAGATAATGTCTTGCCTTTGGATCCTCAACCGGGTCCATACTTCTCCAGAACTGGAGTATCGGTTGTACTATCTTTGCGGCTGATGATATTTTGAGTGTCCGTGTGACACGCATCTGTCGTGGGACCGCCACGACCCGCATCAAGTATAAGTCTGAGAGAGTGTCATCAGCGACATGTTGTTCCGCTGGTCTCATCAGATAGAAAACATTTTTCACCCATGCGATGGTTGCTATCGCATCGCCTTCCTTCCATCGCTCATGGACAATCTCAACGTTGCCCGCGTTTGGGTCAGTGTCCGTCCCCTCCTCCTCCTGGTGGACGTCCTTTGATCTCATCGACCTCATCGCCTTCCTCGGTTGGTCGTTGATAAGATCATTCCGCGCTCTCCTTAGCTGCGCCTCTGTGATCTTCTCCTTCTTTCCGCTATGCTCTCGCGGAGACTTGGACTGAGTCCCCACCGCGCTTATGCGGTCAGTCTTCTCCTTGCTGTCCACCTCACTCTCCTCCTTCTCAGCTATCGGTGCCCGATAAGCATCGTCTTGGTCTATGCCAGCCTCCTTGTGGATGGGCGGCACCTCTTTGAAATCATCCTTCATCCGTTTTAACGCCTCCTCAACGGATTCATCTTCCAGTAAGAAGGGATCATACTTAATCAGCCTTCTTACATTCACAATTTGCACCTTCCCTCTACCCCTGATCTTGTAATTCAGAGGTCCCGTCTGTTCCATAATCTGATAAGGTCCTTTCCAGTGAGTGAACAGCTTAGAGCTGACTCCCTTCGGGACTTGAGGATGGTACAATAGTACAATATCCCCGACCTGGAACTTGATCTGATCCAAGTGCGCTTGTCGCACCCCTTCAGCATCAGTCTTTCGGCGCTCCGCCTCTCTATGCGCCCTGACTATTTGTTCCGCCTCCATCTTCACTCTAAGTCTCATCCCAAACAACTCATCCGCATCCGCCCAAGTGTCTTTTGGGTGAAGGAGCGAAGTCGGGATATCAGGCTCACGCCCATATACTAACTGATATGGCGAGATTGAGCTCTTCGAGCCTCCTAACGCCGTAGAGGGTAGACAGTTCATTGCAAACGCAAATGATGGTGCTGCCTCGACCCATGCTCTTTGATTCTCCTTCTTCGTGCAATACATCTTTAGCGAGGCTTTGAGGGGTCTGTGTACCCGCTCGATTTTCCCATTTGCTCGCGGGTTATAGGCAGTAACATATTGCCATTTCATCCCGTAAAACTTAGATAGTTTGTCGATGACCTCGTTATTAAAGTCCGAGCCTCGATCAGAACATATCTTTCTTGGTACTCCGATCTGTGAGATGATCCTATCGATCAGCGCCTCGGCCGTCGTCTTGCCGGTAACGTCTTTGACAGGGATGATCCACACATAGTTGGTGGCTCTGTCAATAGCCGTAAGGAGGTATTTGTAACCATCCTTCGATTCTGGGAAAGGTCCCACATGATCAATGTGTATAAACTCAAACATCGCCGCATGAAGAGGAAATTCGCCAATCAGGCCGAAATTTGCCTTCAGTGGTGTTTTGTTTATCTTGCACGGGATGCATGCATCCACCGCCTGATCTATCTCCTCCTTCATCTTCTTCCACCAGAATCGCCTCGCTACGAACATGTGAGTTCGTTGTCGACCCGGATGCGCCAAAAGTGGGCAATTGTGGGCTGCGACAAATATAAATCGTTTCAGACTCTCCGGTACCCAAAGGGTCCATTTGTCCGGCTGTGACGCATAGCGACCGTGAAGGCCCTTGTACCACAGTAGACCATCTCTCCATCCCATCTCCTTCATTGATCTTTGATCGCTTTCGTCATCCGTAGCTCATCCGGGTTCTGATATAACTGTATCAGTTCTTTAAACTCCGGATCTTGAGCCTGTTGTTGCCTCCATGCGGTAGGCGAGGCTATATGGATAGTACCATCTTCTAGCCGTACCCCGATTCTTTCCGGGTCATCGTCTAGGTCACTTCTCCGCTCTTGAGGAGGCTCCGCATAAACTTCCTGCGTCTCCTCTTCCTCTCTTATGTTCGCCTTCGCATTCTCATATACCTCATAGGACCACTCAGCGTCCTCCTGGGTATGTAGCTCACAACATATCCCGTGATCCGGGCCTTGTGGACTGTACCGTAGACCTGTGCGGTCATATCGGACTCCACTCGCCATCTCCATCGCCTCAATGTGGCTGACCTCATACACCTTGTCAGTGGACAAGTCTTCCATCTCCACCGTGGACACCAACGCCGATACTTCTGAGTTAAACTCTAGCCTAGAGAGGCTATCAGCGACCACATTTCGCTTTCCTGGTAGATGGACCATTGTGAAATCGAAACAAGACAAGAACGCTTGCCACCGCGCCAGCCGTCGTGTCTGTTCATGATTCATCAACCATAACAGGTTATGATGATCAGTTCTGACAGTAAATTGAGGTCCTCCCCACAAATACTCTCTGAGCCTCTTGAGGGCCCATACTACCGCCAACGCCTCTCTTTGCCTTGTGCAATAGTTTCTCTCCGCCGCACACAACTTCCTACTAATAAACATGATTGGGCGTAATTTCTTCTCCTCATCCTCTTGTTGTAATACAGCCCCAATCGCAAACTTAGATGCGTCTGTATCGACTACGAATTGTTTCGTAAAGTCGGGCATCGTTAACACCAGTCCTCCGTCTTTCGGGTCTGTGTAAATGAGATCTTTGAGCGCATGAAACGCTTGCAAAGCCTCTTCGCCCACTTCTCAAAGTCTCCAAAATCTATCATTTTCTCCAACTTAGCCCGTGTTGCACCCCAATCGGGTATAAACTGGCTATAGTATTGCGCCATCGCAAGGAATGAGTGCAATTCAGTGCGGTTCTTTGGTATCGGTCGATTCATAATCTCCTCCCTCTTCTCTTTGGATATCGAGACTCGATTATGGGAGATCTCGTACCCTAAGTATGTCACACTCGTCTTGGCAAGTTGACACTTCATTAGATTGCACTTCAGGCCAAAAGCTCCGATGCGCCTGAATATATCGGACAAATGATCGATATGCTCCTCCATTGTGTTAGAGTATACGATAATGTCATCGATATAGCAAAATGCATATTTTCCCGCCTTCTGTCCCCGCCTTCTCATAAAGCCACCGTCAGACAAATCATCGTACTGACTGCTCAACATCTTCTGCATCGCCTTCTGGAAAAGTCCTGGGGCTTGCTTGAGGCCCATCGGAAGCACTTTCCATTGATATATTTCCATACCCACCACAAACGCCGTCAGCCATCTGGACTTTTCCTCCAGTGGTATCTGCCAGAAGCCATTTTTAAGGTCAATGACCGAATAGAATTTTGCATTCCGCAGTACTCTCCTTCCTTATTCTAATGTCGGGAGAGGATTTCTCTCTTCCTCCAGCACCTTGTTAACACGAGCATAGTTAACTGTCAGGCGCCATTCTCCTCTTGGCTTCGGCACTATTCTCGGTTGTGAGACTATTGAGGATGTTGATCTCTCAATAAAGTCCTCATTGAGCAGCTGTCTTGCTAGCTCCTCCGCTATCTTCGCCTCATGTATACTCAAATTCGCCCTTCGTGGTGTCGGTGACGGCTCCGCACCCGGTATTTTGTAAATAACCGCAGTGAAATCTTCAGGCTTGACACCACCTGCATGTGGAGGGTCGAAAATTTCCTTGTTCGCCTCTAATTTGGCTTTTAAAAGCTCCTTCTCCTTCTCCGTGCCTACTCCTTCTTCCAATATGTTCCGCGCCGCCTCTTGAAAATCTTCATCAGACATCTGCTTATGCTGCTTGAGGGGTTCTCTGTCCTCCTCCAAGCCTAAGTCCTCTTCCGAGACATCATCTAGGCCCGTCTTTTCATACGTGACCGTGTCCGGCTCATCATCTTTACCGAGCTTCACCAGCATGTCAATGAGTCTCGCGTATTGCAAAGGAGCCTTACGGGTGTAAAAACCATCAAAGCATGTGAATGCTTGCGGTATCAATTTCAACTTGTCGAGGTCTCTGAGCTTCCGCTTGTATGCACTGCTCTGCTCACGAGTTCCCATACGACAAGCCACCACTAGCTGTTGCTTGCGAGAGGGTACCGGTATAGGATGATCAATAAGCCGGTCCCTTATTTCCTGCGCCCATATCGCCTTCTCATTATATGGCAGGATAATAGTATACGGCTTATTATTTTCGAATAAAGTCCGTAAGCATTTCTTCACTTCAGACAGTGAACGCGGCCACGTGGGCTCGTCACCCCAGAAATCAGTAATAAAACTTTTAATAGTTTCTGGTGGAGTATCCGGGATTCGCCCCGTTCTCCTTGGTACAAACGCCTCCCTTTTTTCTTCTCCTACTTTCGCATGGAAACAGTATCCGTTAGTAATATGGACATCTGTTCCTACTCCTTCCGCGAATCTCGCCAACGACGGGCTTCTTTGTGCGACACATATAATCTCCTCCTTTCGCTTCTCGATTAAGTCATCAATAGACTTTTTGTCCCAATGGCATGTCGGAACTGTGACAGTGCACACTTGGGATTCCCAATTGTCGGTCCAGGACAGTTCATCCGGTCTTACGACATGGGGGTGAACGTACACCTCAAGTGCCTCATGTGCGATGGCCATCTTTTTGTGATCCGTCGCTAGACTCAGCTCATAAGCCTCATAAGAGTCAGTAGCGTTGAAGGGATCAATATCGTTCTCTTCTCCTCTTTTTACTCCATATATCACTCGCCGTGCGGCGCAATCAATCACAGCCCCCATCGTAGCCAATTGGTCATACGATAGTAATATTGACCCGTGGTAACCGGGGACGACATAGAGGTCCATACGGTATACTCGTGCGGATTTCAATTTAAAGGTCAGTGTGATGATTCCCGTGATATCCGTCCGGCTGCTCACTCCTTTGAGAGTGCCCATTGACTTTTTCATATTTCCGTCCACCCAGTCCCGGTATCGATTTAAAAACTTTCGGCCGACAATATTAATATTCGCCATCGTATCATTACCAACGTTTAATATTGTCTTCAATGTTTCACAATAAAGTTCCGTATAACACAGAGCATCGGGCCTGTGTATATTGGCTGCGAGAACAAGAACTTTACGTTCCAAATTTTGGAGTCTTGTCTCTAAGTTTTTCAACTCCTCCTTCTTCTCCTCCTGCTTCACCTCATTAACATTTTTATTATTCTGCGGTACTGGTGTGTTTACTATTTGAGCGACATTGTCTTGTGGTACTTGAGTACACACATTGTCTTTTTGCTCGCCACCCGCCGCGACCGTAGACATTGAGTCTGTTCGTGGCTGTTTGCTTGGCCGAGGCGATACGTCTGCCATTGGCCTCCTCGCCTCCATCGCAAGTCTCGCCTTCCTATTTGCATCAGTTATCATTGGTAACCGTGCTGTATGAACGGGTATGAGACTACCTTGGGGCTGCAGTCTCTGTGTACCCACATCTTTGTTTTCACATAGAGGAAGCGTTGGCCCAGTCTGCACAACAGCATTAGAAAGCACTGTGACTTTAGGGTTAAACTTCACAGTCTTCTCCTTCCTCTCTTCTTCCCCCTCCAGTCATTCCACCACCTCGAAACGATTACCTTGAGTAGTGTCCGGGTAGGATGACGTATCGGTCTCCGAGGCAGTGTTGTAGGCCTGAGCTCGACCGAAATTCGGGTTGGAGCTTGCCCACGAGCCTCCTCCTCCTCTGGGTGGGGGGGCTGGAGCTCGAACAGCTCTCCCTCCATAAGGGGTATATCCCCGACCTCCTCCTCTTCCTCTCTGAGGGGTTCCCTGCCACCTCGAGGCTCCTCTCCATGTTCCTCGTCCTCGTCCTCCTCCTCCTCCTCCTCCTCGTCCTCCTGCTCCTGCTCCTCCTTCTCGTCCTCTTTGAGAGGCCTTTAAGTTCTTTTGTCTCTCCCTTTCCTCCTTCTTCTCCTTCATCCTCTTCATGTAGGTAATGATTGCCTCTCGTAACTCCTCATCATCACACATATTGGCATACCAACCTTCGTTCACCGCGGCAATCTGAAGCATATTGAAAAGGCCCGGTTCCTTGCCTTCCGTCCTGCTCAGAAAATTTGCCCTTGCTGTTGGGTTCTGCCTATCATGATTGAAAGAGCAGTCTCTGTTCTCCATCTGTGCCTTACACTGCAAGCCCGCGAACCACCTCCAACATGCGGTCTTCAGGTCTGGCTCTCTCTGTCTCTTCCAACCGGCAACTCTGTTTGTGTACGTGGCTTGTGCGCCAACAGGTACACCGCCTGCCTGTGCCGTATGTGCCTCCGTGAGCGAGTCCATGTTTGAGCATGCACTCATCACTTCTTGAAACAGTGCTGACGGAGCAACGCTTTGAACCGTATTTTCGAACACGTGTGTCTCGATGAAGTTCTTGGACTTCACTGAGCTAAACGTCGAGCATTGTTGTATGAGCTGAGTAAGCTTGCTCGGGTTAACTGTGTGTAACGCCGAAAAGAAATAGAGGATGATCGACTTGCGGCCATAGAATAGCCCATAGGAGGAAACTACCTCCGTAAGGGTCGCCGCCAAGCCAACAGCACTCCTCAAACTCATCGCCCTTGTCTCAAAGATTTCAAATCCTATGAGAGTACCAGTGCAGAGATACTGGTATCCATGAGATTGAAAATATGAAATGAGTGTGGCCACCGCCAGTTCACACTGAGCGTCTAGGCCTGTTGCATTGTTTCTCTTAATCTCCTCCTTCTTTCTCAAAAACTTGTACTGTGTCAGATCTAATCCCTCCGAGACTAGAGATTGGTCAAAAACAGTAACAAGGGCCTCGTATTCCTGCGTTTCGTCGCAAGGAAAAGCCTTCATGCAGGCATTGATCTCTTTGAGCTTGCTCAAAAGCGAAGCATCAGAGTCTTTGTCTGAGCTCGTCTTGGCATATAGCATGAGACTTGCCACTCCTCCTTTCTTCCCCTTGAAGGCATTTATGATGTTCTGTCTGTCCTTCTTCTCCGTGTTTGTGACCACCACCGTAGTTGAGCCCGAGGGTGCAGGGGCTGGTGGGGCAGGAGTGGGGTCAAATATGTCGGAGGGTGTGTCTTTGCACCACTCACTTTTGCTTTCATTCTTTCCAGTCTCATCGTCTTCTCGAACTCCTCATTCTCTTTCGCCTTCTTCTTCTCAGATATCACCAGCTTTTGAGCATGAGTGATAAAGGCCACCAATTCAGAAGCAGATCTGAGAAAATTATATTTCTCCACATATTGGTCAACACCTGCTTTGTTGGCGACCGGTGGTGCGTTACTAAGTGATTTAAGGACAGAGTGATCCTTGGTAGGAATCCATCTCTTCCATGCCTCCTTGTGCAGTAACGCACCCATCAACAGTCTGATCTTGGTCAGAACTCTGTCGGTCTTCTCTAACTCATCAATCACAGATGAGTTTCTCCTGCTGCCTTAATGCTTTTTTCCATCTCTGCCTTCCCCTCCTCCAAGGCCTTTATTTCCATTGTAAAAAAATGAAATATGCCACTCGAGTTTTTCGAACCCAGATTGGTCTTCATTTTTGTTACATCGACTGCCTCCTGACCAGTCGCGAGGAATCTGGCCGTTGCTCTTGGGTTTGTGTACTGGAGGTAACCCTCACATCGTGGGCCGTATGTACGTTCCCAAATCAGGGTTTGAGTGTACACCCAAAGATAGCATCGAGTAATTCAAGGTGGGTGTGTGTGTCCCCAAACTTGATATGCTGTATCTTCTTTCTCTCTTCTGGATCAGAGACCAGTTTGCCGAGGAGCTGTGCTGTGTTTGATAATAGGATATAGACATCCTTTTTAGCACGACTTTTCTCTCTTCTTTGATCCTGGGATCCACACATAGGTGTCCTTCTCTACCCCCATCTTGTTATCAAACTCTTCTTTAGTGAGGTCATAGTGGTCTTGCGCCCACTGTTGTTCCTCCACTGTGATCTCCTCTCCATCACTATGAATCAAGTCGATCATTTTTCGTCCTCCTCCTCCCGTGTAGGCAGGTGGTAAGGGATTACCATATGCTCCTCCTCCTCCCGTCTCTTCTTGTTCAAATCCTCCTTCATCTTCGTCTCCTCCATTTCTTGCTTCATCATCCCAGCCCTCGTCTACTCCTCCTCCTACTCCTTCATCTCCTCCTCCTCCTCGTCCTCCTACTCCTCCTAGTCCTTCATCTCCTCCTCATCCTCCTCCTCCTCCTCTTTCATTCAATCCTCTTCCTCCTCCTCCTCCTGCTTCTTCTTCTTCTCTTCTTTGTTCTGCCTCCGAGAATTCACTCACTTCGGCGGTCTCTGTCGACATGATATCGTAGTAGTGATATCAACAGGAGGACAGTGTCAGCTCCTATGTTTGGTTTTTGTTCGTTTGTGTTCTGTTCCTCCTTCAGTCGATTGACTACTGAAGAGAGAAACTAATAGAGAGGGTAGGATAAGATTCCCTGTCCTCTATGAAACACTGTTTGTATGTTTGTTTTTGTTTGAGAAAAATAGTCTTTGAGACTTTCTCCGATTTCTTGTTCTCCTTACTCAGATTACTTTCTCCTCCTTCTTTTCTATATTGTATCTAGTATGAGGCACTTGGACCTACACACAGATAGTAATAGAGAAGCTAGAAAAGCTCTCCTTGGGAAGTCGACAGTCGGTCGGATAGGTTCTCAGACCTACCTTTAGAAAACGATCAGAGAGTTGCAAAAATACTCTGACGCATGTGTGAGATAATGCAGATAAAAGCACAAACTAGAAGGGTAGAGTGTTGTGCTCCTGTCCCTATGCTTGTTTGTGTTTTGTGTGTGTTCCTTCACTCTTCTGTCCACCTCCTTCTTCTTGGTCTCTGTGTGAGAACAGCAAGAACGACAGAGAGTTTGTATCTGATGTCTCCTTGTGAGCACACAGATATGGATTGGGCTAGAGGGTACGAGACACATGCTTGAGACCAATCAAATTATTTGTTTTGTGAAAGAGTTATGAGGGAGCTGTGTTGGAGTATTTGTTTTCGTCTGACGTCCCCGTGTGAGACAGGTCAGTGAAAATTCACTCTGTTGCCTGTGTGGCAAAGCAGAAAGAAATCACCCTAGTGATGTGGACTCCAAATGTAATGCCCCCAACGATAGCTCGAAAAAAGTCGGTAATACAACCAAACACAGTCCTCAAGAATGAGAATGATGTCTCGTTGTATTAGCTCAGTGAAGCCAAAAAGGAAAACGGCAACAGACCAGGAATAAAATAGCATCAGGTCCAATCCGGACAAATAATACTGAAAAACAAGCTGGTGCACCTGTCACCAGGAAAAGGTACTTTTCAAGTTACCTGCTATCCGGGGGTGATGCCTACATATCGGCCTCTACATGTTTTTACATAGTTATTAATATTTTTGGTGCTGGTGGCCAGTCAGTTACTTTATAGGACTGATCATTGCTTTTACCTATTTACTCATTTGTATTTCCTTTATTCAAGTTTAGGCGGGTACATAGTTCAAATTGATTGAGCCAGTGTTTGGTTCAGTTTCCTTCTGTCTCAATAAAGACCAAGTGGCGTCTACAGAATGGGGAACCCCTCCCCCCGGCAACCTCGTAACGTTACAATGGTTGCGGCCAACTGTAACAGTTGCGACTGTTGCCAGTGGTCAACTCAACGGAGGAATTGAAATTCTAGAATATTATATAATTGAGCAAGTTTGTCAAAGTTAAACCGTGATTAATTTAATATGATTCTTCGTGCCGAATTCGTAATTTCATGTATTGTATTAACATCTATTAACTTGACTATAAATATCATCCGAGTCAGGAGGCGGTT
>WBZZ01006768.1:67500-70000 GCA_019918135.1 Paulinella micropora | reverse complement strand
GAAAATACTGGTGGCACCGACGGGAATCGAACTGGCGACAGGGCCCAGATGGTAGAACTTGACCACTGGGCTATCACGGTGTCCATAACAATAATAATAATAATAATAATAATAATAATAATAATAATAACAACAACAACAACAATAATAATAATAATAATAATAATAATAATAATAATAAGCCGTGAGGCCGATGAGATAGATAGATAGATAGATAGATAGATAGATAGATAGATAGATAGATAGATAGATATAATGACCCGCCAAAGACGAGCCAGGCCAGCCGCGACTTAGAGATAGATAGATAGATAGATAGATAGATAGATAGATAGACAGACAGACAGACAGACAGACAGACAGACAGACAGACAGACAGATAGATAGATAGATAGATAGATAGATAGATAGATAGATAGATAGATAGATAGATAGATAGATAGATATAATGACCCGCCAAAGACGAGCCAGGCCAGCAGCGACTTGGAGGTCAGATAGATAGATAGATAGATAGATAGATAGATAGATAGATAGATAGATAGATAGATAGATAGATAGATAGATAGATAGATAGATAGATCGATAGATGAGATATCGACTAATGTCAGAAAAAAGGAGCTTCTGATTTGGTCAACCAAGGAAGTCTGTGGGTAAAGTATTAACCCGATGCCCAGCTAAGCCGTGATGTTTGCACGGAAGGAACTGATACAGGCGATACCAAAGCTCCCTAGTACCAGGCGGGGCCAGGGCTCGTTCCATAAGCGCCCCTTGCAGAACGAGCTCCCACCTCCATTACAGAGGGCCCAGTAAGCAGATGGAGTTTCGAGACTGTGACATCGACAGTCTAGCATAAACCGACAGAGCACTGTGGGTTTTATTCCGGGCTCAACAAGCGAGAAAGGGCACCCTGAGGGAACAGGATTGTGCTTCCCGTCGCTATTTCGGCATGTGACTTATAGGCGTATGGCTAGGCACACAAAAGGCACCCCACCACGGGCCCAGCACACCCACACCATCCCCTAATTCTCTGTCTGTTGACAGATGGCACCCATTTCAAAAAAACCAAGCCCAAGGGAGGGTCAGTGACACCTCAAGTGGCCTTGGTTCGCTCCGTGGAGTAAGTGATGAGATCAACTGATGAGATATCGACTAATGTCAGAAAAAAGGAGCTTCTGATTTGTCAACCAAGGAAGTCTGTGGGTAAAGTATTAACCCGATGCCCAGCTAAGCCGTGATGTTTGCACGGAAGGGACTGATACAGGCGATACCAAAGCTCCCTAGTACCAGGCGGGGCCAGGGCTCGTTCCATAAGCGCCCCTTGCAGAACGAGCTCCCACCTCCATTACAGAGGGCCCAGTAAGCAGATGGAGTTTCGAGACTGTGACATCGACAGTCTAGCATAAACCGAAGATAGATAGATAGATAGATGAGATATCGACTAATGTCAGAAAAAAGGAGCTTCTGATTTCGTCAACCAAGGAAGTCTGTGGGTAAAGTATTAACCCGATGCCCAGCTAAGCCGTGATGTTTGCACAGAAGGGACTGATACAGGCGATACCAAACCTCCCTAGTACCAGGCGGGGCCAGGGCTCGTTCCATAAGCGCCCCTTGCAGAACGAGCTCCCACCTCCATTACAGAGGACCCAGTAAGCAGATGGAGTTTCGAGACTGTTCGACAGTCTAGCATAAACCGACAGAGCACTGTGGGTTTTATTCCGGGCTCAACAAGCGAGAAAGGGCACCCTGAGGGAACTGGATTGTGCTTCCCGTCGCTATTTCGGCATGCGACTTATAGGCGTATGGCTAGGCACACATAAGGCACCCCACCACGGGCCCAGCACACCCACACCATCCCCTAATTCTCTGTCTGTTGACAGATGGCACCCATTTCAAAAAACCAAGCCCAAGGGAGGGTCAGTGACACCTCAAGTGGCCTTGGTTCGCTCCGTGGAGTAAGTGATGAGATCAACTGATGAGATATCGACTAATGTCAGAAAAAAGGAGCTTCTGATTTCGTCAACCAAGGAAGTCTGTGGGTAAAGTATTAACCCGATGCCCAGCTAAGCCGTGATGTTTGCACGGAAGGGACTGATACAGGCGATACCAAAGCTCCCTAGTACCAGGCGGGGCCAGGGCTCGTTCCATAAGCGCCCCTTGCAGAACGAGCTCCCACCTCCATTACAGAGGGCCCAGTAAGCAGATGGAGTTTCGAGACTGTGACATCGACAGTCTAGCATAAACCGAAGATAGATAGATAGATAGATGAGATATCGACTAATGTCAGAAAAAAGGAGCTTCTGATTTCGTCAACCAAGGAAGTCTGTGGGTAAAGTATTAACCCGATGCCCAGCTAAGCCGTGATGTTTGCACGGAAGGGACTGATACAGGCGATACCAAACCTTCCTAGTACCAGGCGGGGCCAGGGCTCGTTCCATAAGCGCCCCTTGCAGAACGAGCTCCCACCTCCATTACAGAGGACCCAGTAAGCAGATGGAGTTTCGAG
>WBZZ01006768.1:60000-62500 GCA_019918135.1 Paulinella micropora | reverse complement strand
AGGAAGTACCTAGACAGATAGATAGATAGGTTGTCGTCGTTGTTGTTTTTGTTGTTGCTGCGGCTGCTGCTGTTGTTGTTGTTGTTGTTGTTGTTGTTCAGTGGGAGGGAGGACATAAAGACGACGATCCAGGAATTTTGTTGTTGTTGTTGTTGTGGTTGTGGTTGTCGTTGTCGTCGTCGTCGTCGTTGTTGTTGTTGTTGCTGTTGTTGCTGTTGTAGTTGTAATTGTTTGTTAAGTTTTGCTCGAGGACATACATGAAGATGACGATCCAGGCTGGAGTCCCCGCAAAACAGCCGAACACGAATGCCTCTGCCACCCACACACACGAAAACATTTCTCAAGATTATGTTATTTTTGTCTAATTTTCACGGTATTTACCGTAAAATTTTTGGCTAAATCTAAACATTAGGTATTTACCGTAAAAGTTTTGGCTAAATCAAAACATGGGGCAGCCTCGCCACTCCACACACAACGCACAAGAGGAGGAGGAGGAGGAAAACAATTCTCAGAACTGTGATTATTTTCGCCAAACTTTCCGAGGCCGATTCTACACACCTGAATATTCTGGTGTCGGGGTGCGACAGATAGATAGATAGATAGATAGATAGATAGATAGATAGATAGATAGATAGATAGATAGATAAAAAGTGAAATTGCCACCTAGACCGCAATGGGCAGATGTGAAAAGCTGTATTAGATAGATAGATAGATAGATAGATAGATAGAGATAGATAGATAGATAGATAGATAGATAGATAGATAGATAGATAGATAGAGAGGCACCCCAGACCGGCTGGACCACATGCTTAATTGTTTCCACCACCCACCGCAAATTTTTTGGAAAAATCAGAGATTTGGACCCGGCCCAAGTAGGATGGTCACTTGAATGTGAAAAGCTGTGGCCCATTTTGCTAGCCATGGAATTTTTTCAGGCCATGGCTGGCACAATTGTGATCACATGGCTATGGACTTGTGACCTTCCCAACTTTTTGCGTGGCCATGGTCACTTTTCACAGTCAAGTGACCACACTGTTCGGGTTGGGTCCAAATGTCTTAGTTTTTGGATGTGGTGGAAACAGATAATGCTTTCGAGTTAGTGTAGCATGTATTCCCATAGCAAAATCCGTCAGCTTTGACCTCACCTTTCTTAAGATTAATGCCACGATCAATCACAAGGCAAGGCAGCGTCTGAAAGGGCTCAAAGCAATCGCTTTCAGATGGTATGCTCAGCTTTTTTTATCGGTCTCCTCCACAAAATGTGGTCAGGTTACCGATAAAACTACACATGCGGCGCGCCAAAATTTGACGTGTTTTGCGGGCTCGCCGGGCCGGCCCGGCTCGACCGCAAAACACGTCAAATTTGTGGCTAGCCGCATAATATACTATTTTCGTAACGTTAGGCGCGTTCTACACCACCCAGATTTCCCGGTTTCTGGGTCGATTTCTGGGTCAAGTGGCAGCACAGGCCAGGCTTTTCAGGGGGGAAGCAAAACCCAAAAATTGATCCAGAAACCGGGAAATCTGGGTGGTGTAGAAACGCGCCTTAACATATTGACTCAGAATGGTATCTTGAAAGTTGGGTCATTTTTGCTGGTTGAATATGCTTGTGCCCATTCTACACCACCCCAAAATCTCGGGTTTCCGGTGTGAGAGTGCCACCGCAGGCCGGGATTTTCAGTGAAAGTGCCACCGCAGGCCGGGGTTTTCAGTGAAAGTGCCACCGCAGGCCGGGATTTTCAGTGAAAGTGCCACCGCAGGCCGGGGTTTTCAGTGAAAGTGCCACCGCAGGCAGGGATTAGTGAAAGTGCCACCGCAGGCCAGGGTTTTCAGAGCCTTGCGCAAGGCCCAGAAAGTGGCACCAGAAGCCCGACATTACGGGTGTGGTGTAGAAGAAAACTCCTCTTACCCCAGTTGACGGATTGTCGCTCGGGCGGGTTAAGTCGCTCGTGCAGCAGCCCGAACAAGTTCATAGCCCCGTTAGCAAAAAACATCAGAATCAGCGTACCTAGCATGTATGTATGTATGTATGTATGTATGTATGCATGCATGTATGTATGTATGCCGAACAAGTTTATGGCCTTTGGTGAAGAACATAACAGCAACGAACCTAGCAAGTAAGCAAGTAAGTAAGTAAGTAAGTAAGTAAGTAAGTAAGTAAGTAAGTAAGTAAGTAAGTAAGTAAGTAAGTAAGTAAGTAAGTAAGTAAGGCGAACAAGTTCATGGCCGCGTTGGTGAAGAATATCAATATCAGCGAGCCTAGTAAGTAAGTAAGTAAGTAAGTAAGTAAGTAAGTAAGTAAGTAAGTAAGTAAAGTAAGTAAAGTAAGTCAAGTAAGTAAGTAAAGTAGTAAGTAAAGTAAGTAAGTAAAGTAAGTAAGAAAAGTAAGTAAAGAAGTAAGTAAGTAAGTAAGTAAGTAAGTAAGTAAGTAAGTAAACTAAGTAAGTAAAGTAAGTATCAAAAGTAAGTAAGTAAGTAAGTAAGTAAGTAAGTAAGTAAG
>WBZZ01006768.1:25000-30000 GCA_019918135.1 Paulinella micropora | reverse complement strand
CACCCACACATCCACGCTGGCACACTGTTTCTCCTCTTGCTCTTGTACCTATGTCGCACACAGCTATGAGCTCACGCCGATGAGTGGTTGTGACGAGGTGCACCCAGCTGGATTGCGGGCGAGCCACGGCGGCCTCGCTCTCGCTCGCTCTCTCTCTCTCTCTCTCTCTCTCTCTCTCTTTTTTTTTTTTTTTTTTTTTTTTTCTTTCTTTTTTTTTTTTTTTTTTTTTTTTTTTTTTTTTTTTTTTTTTTTTTTTTTTTTTTTTTTTGTTGTTGTTGTTGTTGTTGCTTTGCTTTGCTTTGCTTTGGGCGAGGCCTAGCTTTCACATGGGCGGGCTGAGCCTATGAGGGGCGCACGATAAGCGTTCCATTGATTTATGAGACGGGTCCCAATTACTGAGAGTAACTCATGTGAGTTGCTCATCATACTCATGGCTCTTGGCTCGGGGTGGCCTCTGGAATCACAAGGGGTGGGCACTGGGGGAGGGGGTTGTGTTCAGAGGGTCACCGCGAAGGATGGTCAACCAAACTACTGTCGGTCGGAGTTTGTACGAAGGCGAGAGGCCCTACACCTTACCACAAGCCTTGAAACGACTAAATGACCAAAGTAACGACGGACCGGAGCGGGGCTCCTGGCTCACCCTCTCTCTCAGCACTCTTCGTGCTCATCCTGCGGATGCCATGGGGTTGCTCTGGCGGAGGGTTATGGGGTGGTGGGTACACGTGCACGGGCCTGTCACTCTGTGCTCTCGGTAGATGACTCACTTGCAGCGTTTATCGGACGCAGGGTGGTTTGCCACGACACCTACCTCGATGATGCACAGCGGGTCTGCCTCGTGCCTGGTTACGGATGCAGGTGAGTGTTTGTGTGTATTCCTATACATACGTACACGTATGCTTTTTAAGGGTTGAGCTTTAAATAACCCCACCTGGGTCCTCATTTATCGAGTTTACAACTCGATCAATGCGGCACCGGGGTCCCATACCACTTATGTCAGGTTCTTATGCGAAGAGCGCGGCCGCTAGTGCTAGCCCTATGGGTCAAGGCGGTAATCCTTCAGGTTTAGACGTTCCCCGTGGGAGTGCGCCTGCGGGTGGCGATGGCTACTCGGCCGGGGTGGGGTGGTCGAGGCTCGCGTACCTGACGGGCAACCTGAATCACGTAGAGCCAGCAATCCTGCTGCATCTCGATCACCCTCCCCAACCTCGGAAGAGAAGTCACGTCCGGAAAGGTCTGGTCACGGCGTGTGGCAAGCGGTACCGCCACCGAGGAGGTGGCGGAGGAAGGTACGAAATGAGCTGGATAAGAGATGTTGCATAGTATGGGGGCTATCGCATGTCTCTCAGACAGTGGTCATGGCGCGAGAGCTCCGAATTCTCGGTCTCGGGGAAGTCGAGGTGGAATTCGCGGGCAGAGGTAGTGGGCGACATTTGCGGATTAAATGTGCGTCTTGTGAGGAGGCGGAGAAGATGGTGCGGCTGCTGCGGGAGCGTAAGTTCTTCACGGGAAAGGTTCACGTTGCGACGGGTAGGACTTTCCGGGAAAGAGAGAAGCAGCGGGCTGCACGGGGGGGTGCCCAGTATGTAGAGATGCAGAGGGAGCTTCGCAAGCAGGGATTTGGCTACTGGGTGCTCGACGTGGAAGTCGACGAGCCCCAGGGCGAAGCCTCAAGCGGTGAATCTCCCTTGGCGGAGTGGGGCGGGATGCGGGAGCTGGAGGAGCTGGGGCGGAGGGTGCAGGATGGGCCGTGGAGGGTGGCGGAGGGCTCCAGGCGGGCTCAACCGAAGCGCAGGCATCGGCATCAGCTTCGTTCTTCCCAATTTGTGAAAGGCTTCCCACTGAGGGTGGCCTCACATAATTGGCAAGGCAAAGTGGGTGCGGATGGCCCAGGCTTTGGGGAATGGCCGGAGCACTACAAGGAGCGAGGCTGGGTGATCGTCGGAGTCCAGGAGCACAACCTATCGTCGCAGAAGGTGGAGAAGCTCCAAGTCGACGGCTTCGCAGTCCTCGGCAAAGCGGCTGCAACTGGTGCGGCTCGCGTCTCTTGGGGGGAGTCTTGACGTTGGTGGCCAACTATCTGGCACCGTGCGCTACCATTGTACAGGCGCCTGTTCCACACCCACAGCAATTGTGGGTGAGGCTGTCGTCTGGGAGCGCGACGGCGTCGGATGTGTTCGTCGGCAACGGCTACTTCCCCCAAGAAAATCAACGAGAGGAATCTATTGCAGCCTATGAGGCGTGGCAGGCGGCCGTCTCCTACTTCGCCACCAAAGGTCATGTGGTTACGGTTGGTGATGCTAATGCTAAGCTGGGGCCCGCCAGAATAGCGCGGGAGGAGGGAGTGGTGGGCCTCTTTGGCGAGATAGATGGGAGGGGTAGAGGGGTCAGGAGTGAGAATGGTGAGTTGCTGGCTGCGATGCTTGTTGCCACGGGGTTGCGCAATCTCAGTGGGTTTTCGCAACCACGGGGGGACAAATATTGGTGGTCTAGGCAGGAAAATGTAGGTGGACGAAGGCATCTACTGGATTACATCTGCGTCTCTTCCGAGCTGGCGGAGGAGGCAAGCTTCGGCGTCGACGAGGTAGACCTTGATACCGACCACAAAGCTGTGTGGGC
Source organism: Paulinella micropora (assembly GCA_019918135.1). Lineage (NCBI taxonomy): Eukaryota > Cercozoa > Imbricatea > Euglyphida > Paulinellidae > Paulinella > Paulinella micropora. The sequence continues at coordinate 27,384 of WBZZ01006768.1, read as the reverse complement.
GGAACTGGTCTGGGGGGGACAGCCATCCCCCAAAAAGCAGGTAAAGAGGTACAAAGCATTCAAGGCAGAGCGCTTGATAGGCAGGGTAGTTGAGGGTAAGGAGAGTGAGCTGTCTAAGCTTAGGTTGAAGTACGACGAGACCTTTGCAGCTGGTATATCGGGGCTGTTGCCAGATGGCCTCCCAGATCTATCAGCAGTGGAGGACCCGGATGAGCTTCAGCAGGAGGTAGATAGGGTCGCTAGCTTAGTGGTCCGAGCTTTCACGGGCGCAGCCGTGAAGGTCTTGGGAGTTCGGGTGATTAGGCCAGGGTTTACTAATGCATGGTTTGATGAGAGTCTTAGGGAAGCGATTGCGCGACGGAGAGAGGCATACGGCCTCTGGCGAAGGAATGAGGCCAACCGAGAGGCCTGGCAAAGATATAAAGAAGCGAGGAAGGCGGTCAGAAGGTTATGCAAGGAGAAGAAGGAGCAAGCGTGGAAGCGGGTCCAGAATGACACCGCTGCCAACTTCAGGAGCGCTACCATGGCCACGTACTGGAAGCTGTCAAAGCGTTTGGGCGGGGTTCGGCGGTCGAACGCTTCTGCTCCTGTTCGGAAGCCCGATGGCACTCTGGCATGCACACTCCGGGAAAAACTACAAGAATGGGAAGAATACCGCCGACGTATGGTGGTCCCCAAAGAAAACCAGTTTTTGGAGGATGCATGTGTAGAGGAAGTCGGTTCTGATGAGGAAGCAGCGCGGATTGAGCCCGAGCGGAAGGCCCGCGAAACCTTCCAGTATAACGACAACCTGCGCGACCAATTCGAGGCCATGGCGCAAGCCGAGGAGATCCGGACTGAGACGGGCCCGCTGGACTATGATTACACCGAGAAGGAAGTGGAGCTCTGCCAGGAAAATCTCCAGAATCACAAAGCGTGCTCACCGGATAAGATCAAGAACGAGATGCTCAAGTACGGAGGCACGCGGATTGTGAGCTTTCTGGTGCGCTTCTTCAACTGGTTGAAATCGTGCGAATACACCCCCAGCGACTGGGGCAAAGCGATTATCGTCAACATCCCAAAAGGAGGCGACCCAACCGATCCGGAAAATTGGAGAGACATCGCGATTCTGAGCTGTCTGGGTAAGATGTATCTGTCCCTTATGGCGGCGAGGCTTACGGCTTTCATCGATCAGCCGGGCAGGCTTCGCCCAGAGCAGGGTGGGTTCCGGCCAAAACGTAGTACGGGGGACCAGATTTTTGTCCTTAAGGAGCGTCTGCGCCTTAGACAACAAGCTGGCCTCCGTTCTTTCGTTTTGTTCGTGGATCTGAGAAAGGCATTCCCTACGGTTTGGCGGGCCGGGTTGTTTCAGAGGCTAACCCAGATGGGGGTACAGGGCAAGTTCTATCGCATTCTGCGGCGTTTTTACCGAAGAACGTCATCGCGAGTGCTAGTCGATGGCGAACTCACTGGTGAAGTGCTGGAAGAGATGGGAGTTCAGCAAGGGTCGCCGTTGTCACCGTCGCTGTTCAACGTCTTCATGGATGAGCTAACGGTCCGAATCGCGAAAGAGTTGGAGATCGAGGACCTCAACCGCATCGAAGACATACGGACCCTGCTTTACGCCGACGACGTTGCGGTAATTGCGCATAGTGTCACGGAGCTTCAACAGATTGTAAATGTCGTGGCGACATTCGTGGAGGACTATCGGCTTGAAATCAACCTGAAACCGGGCAAGACGGAAGTCATGCCGATATACGGGCACGCCAAGTCAAAAAAGTCGCCCCCATGCGTGAGGTTCCGGGGCAAGGTTCTCAACGTCACCGACCACTACAAATACCTGGGAGTTCTGCTCACGGACACCCTCTCCGATAAACCGCAAGCGAAGCGGGCGGCGGAAATCACTGTAGCGGGAACGGCTGCCTGCTACCCCCTCTGGATTGCCCATGAAGTTCCAGCGCGTCTTCGGCTGATGAATTGGCAGCAAATGGTTGGCGCAAAGTTGCTTTACGCATCGGCTTTTTGGGATCTGCCGGGCGCCAACAAGCTGAGTAAGCTGGAGGGCGCGTTGGTAGCGCCCCTGCGGGTCATCTTGGGTGTTGGTACGCGCACAAGCGGCTGCATCACCAGGGGTTTAGGCCGCACGCCGAGTTTTAGCATCCTTGCCAAGGCGGCCCGGCTTCGGTTCCTAGGGCGCATCGAGTTACTGGGCAACACAGCGCTAACACGCAGGCTTTACAACACGGGTCGGTGCAAATGGAAGGAAGATACGGAAAATTTGATCTTAGCAGATCACAGGCTGCGGGAGGGCTTGGATGCGCTCAAGCGGGTCGTGAACGAAGATGGCACGGTAGATGATAAGGACTGGCGGGCCGCTCTGGCGAACTGGAACGAGGTGGTAAAGC
>WBZZ01006768.1:0-10000 GCA_019918135.1 Paulinella micropora | reverse complement strand
CACCTCCGCCGTCGTCTCAAGGAAGCAACTTTAAGCTCCGCTCAACGACAAGCAAATACACGCTTCCGAACTGACCCTCATAAGTTTGCCAAAAATCTGTTTCATCCCCCCTCAACCCAAACCACTTCCTCCCTATCCAAAGAAGACTGTGATTCCTACTTTCCCAACCTATACAAAGACGCTAATCGTGAACAAACCTACGTGCCCTTACCTGAAATGGTTCGCCCACCTCTACCAACTGTCCCCTTTGACCTCAAGCCACCGTCCTTCTTGGAAACCAAAAGATCTGTGCTCGCTAAGCGTAATGGTGCAGCCCCTGGCAGAGATGGTATTAGCTACCTTGTTTACAAGAGACTTCCCACCGCTTTATCTTTCTTACACAAACTCATTGTCAAGTGTTGGACAACTGATGTAGCTAACAGCTGGGCCCACGCTGCTATCTCCCTCCTTCATAAGGACGGCGATCCACTTCAGGCCTCAAACTATCGTCCGATTGCTCTGACAAACTGCTCGGGTAAGGTATTTTTCTCTTTGTGGTCACAACGCCTAGAGAGTTTTCTGCTGGATAATAAATACTTTGACAGAGCAAAACAAAAGGGTTTCCTCCGTAACGTTGCAGGATGCCCCGAACACATTGCTACCACAAAGGCTACCATCAGAAATGCAAAAGATCACTATCGCCAACTGGTCATAGCATGGATTGACCTACAAAACGCTTTTGGAAGCGTAAATCACAACTTGATCCAGTTCGCTCTCTGGTGGTACCACGTGCCCCCTATGTTTGCACGCATAATCTTCTTATATTACGAACTCTTAGTAGCCACAATCGAAGGGAAAGAATGGTCATCAGAACCCTTCGTTTTTGCTGTGGGCGTCTTTCAAGGATGCTGCATCTCTCCTCTCCTTTTCAATATAGTTTTCAATCTACTACTTGACCTCCTATCATCGTTGACCAAAAACAACGGTTACCATTTCAAACATAAGACCTCAACGGATGAAGTAATCGTGCACGAAGCTGCCTATGCTGACGATCTCAAACTACACAGCCGATCCACGAAACACTGTCAATCGTCCATCAACATGATAGACAAATTTCTGTCATGGACCAGAACAATGGCCGCGAAACCGCCCAAATGCAAAAGCCTTGCTTTCAAATATTGGACTAAAGCCGACGACCATAAGGGTCTCAAACGATTAATGCCGATTTCGTTCCCACCTTTCGACCCCGCCCTGACTATTACTGGCAAACCAATTAACTTCATCGCTGACAAGCCTTTCAAAGACCTCGGATGGATTGTCTACCATGACCTCAGCGAAAACGAACAACGAGCAGAAATCCAAAAGAAGTTCATTCTTTCTATGCAAGCCATCGATAGCTGCTCGATCAATGGCTTTATGAAACTTTGGCTCTACCAGCACTATGCTGTCCAGTCACTTGCCTGGCCATTTCTCATTTATGACCTCTGCTTATCTTTCGCCAAAACCCTTGAAAAAATGGCGACCCGCTTCCTCAAAAAATGGGTCAATATCTACAAAAGAGCTCTGGTCTCCTGCCTTTACCGCCCACGCTCGAAATTCGGTCTACAGCTCCAGTCCATCGTCTCTTTTTACCAGCGACTTCAAATCAACCGTGCTCACATGCTGAAGTACTGCCCAGATAAACACCTCTCGTCCATATATGCGATGAACCTGACGAAACACGAAACGTTTCGAACTATCTGGAAACCAGAGCCTGTGCTCGAAAAGCTTGAGGCACAAGTTGATTTTGAATTCAAACATCGAGGCCAATCCGATCATCTCGGACTTGGCCATGGTCGCTACCCAAAAGAACATTCCATCACAGACCGCAAAGACAGGATTTTAGAATTAGCTGCTGAGACAATACTTGAGGCAACCACAGTGCATGACATGGACAAAGCCATGCAAGGGTGCTTTCTTCGTTTTGAAGACGCATGCCCCTTTGACCTCTCCTGGGCTCGCCTCATCGGAACCCGTAATCCCGCTTAATCTCTTGGGTCATCAATGCAAGCACAAACTCGGTTATTACCCCCGACCTTAGACGTCTGTGGGGAATCATTCCCAACAACAAGTGTGCTCTCTGTTCTGGTCAAGCACATTTATGTCACATCCTCTCCGGTTGCCATGTTGCCCTCAATCAAGGCCGTTATACCTGGCGTCACGACTCTGTGCTCTGCACTATTGAAGCTCCCCTTCAAAAACACATCGAGAGCCATAACAAACGCTCCCGTATAGACGAAAATGAATCAAAGTCTATGTTTGTGAAAGAGGGCGAGCAGAAGTCTAAAGGGCAGTCATTTCATCGTCCATGCCTGCTTGACACCGCAAACGATTGGCAGCTCCAAACCCAGTACACCGGTTCTGAGCAAGCCTTTCCTGTCCACATCTGTGTCACTGACCTCCGCCCCGATATTGTTGTCTGGTCATTGTCTACCAAGATATGTATACTGATCGAGCTCACGTGCCCGGTCGAGGAAAACATCCTTGATGCACGAGCCTACAAGACTAACCGATATAGTGTGCTCAAATCTCAAATCGAGGACAACGGATGGACCTGCCACCTTCGACCAATCGAATGCGGGGCTCGCGGCATGGTATCGTTCTCTGTTCATCGATGTTTCCGCGCCTTGGGTTTTTCACATCCCCAATCCAAATCCCTTTCCTTCAAGCTATCGTCCTGCGTAGCTCGTTGCTCTTTTGCGATCTATCGCTCCTGTGCAGTCAAAAATTGGACTAATCTTCCTCTAGTCCGTATCGGTGACTGCATTCCGTCATAGCCGTCCAGTGTTGCATAGCCCGGGCTAGGTCCCTTCGGGGGTTTAGGCCTCATACAATGTCATCATTGTAGCTTGCGCAAGCTTACGGTGCTCAAAACACTTGGACTAACGGCTTCCTTTTCTTTCTCTTCTTCCTTATCCTCCCCACTCTCCATTCCTAAATTGCCTTTTTCTTCAACGTCCTTCCTCCCAGAACACAGTCTACCCGTGATTCCCATCCCGGACACATGCACAGTACACAAATTACTGTTTGATGTGAAACTGCGTTCCTTTGCAAGGACTACATTCCTTTGCGACATCTCATCTATCTATCTATCTATCTATCCATCCATCCAACCATCCAACCATCCATCCATCCATCCATCCATCCATCTATCTATCTATCTATCTATCTATCTATCCATCCATCCGTCTATCTATCTATCTATCTATCTATCTATCTATCTATCTATGTATCTATCTATGTATCTATCTATCTATCTATCTATCCATCCATCCATCCATCTATCTATCTATCTATCCATACATCCATCCATCCATTCATCCATCCGTTCATCCATCCATCTATCCATCCATCCATCCATCTATCTATCTATCTATCTATCTATCTATCTATCTATCTATCTATCTATCTATCTATCCATATCCATCCATCCATCCATCCATCCGTCTATCTATCTATCTATCTATCTATCTACCTATCTATCTATCTATCTATCCATCCATCCATCCGCCTATCTATCTATCTATCTCATCCAGGCTTGTGGACAGCGTTTGAGGAGCTGGATGTGGAGCAAATGCACGCCTGCATCGCGCACGGCGCAGCAGTGGACCATGTCAATGCGCGAGGCCGGACCGTGCTGTCCTGCTGCGTGGCCGATGCAAGCTCGCAGCGACACCTGCAGATCGCCTCGTTGCTACTGGAGGCGGGCAGCGATCCCAACAGGTACTGGCTTGGATTGGATTGGATTGGGTTGGCTTGGATTGGATTGGATTTAGATTTGGATTGGGTTAGATTGGATTGGATTGGATTGGGATCGGATTGGATTGGATTGGGTTGGATTGGATTGGATTGGATTAGGTTGGGTTGGATTGGAGTGAATTGGAGTGGATTGGATTGGATTGGATTGGCTTGGATCGGATTGGATTGGATTGCATTGGGTTGGATTGGGTTGGATTGGGTTGAATTGAATTGGATTGGGTTGGATTGGATTGGGTTGGATTGGGTAGGGTTGGGTTGGTTTGGTTTGGATTCGACTGGTTTCGACTGTATTCTCTTCTATTCTCTTCTCTTCTATTCTATTCTATTCTATTCTATTCTACGCTAGTCTATTTTACTCTATTCTAGTCTATTCTATTCTACTCTATTCTATTCTATTCTATTCAATTCTACTCTATTATTCTATTCTATTCTATTCAATTCTATTCTATTCAATTCTATTCTATTTAATTCTATTCAATTCTATTCTATTCTGTTCTATTCTATTCTATTCTGCTCAATTCTGCTCAATTCTATTCAATTCTATTCAATTCTATTCTGTTCTATTCTGTTCTACTCTAGTCTAGTCTATTCTATTCTATTATATTCTATTCTATTCTATTCTACTCTATTCTACTCTATTCTATTCTATTCAATTCTATTCTACTCTATTCTACTCTATTCTATTCTATTCTGTTCTACTCTATTCTGTTCTATTCTATTCTATTCTATTCTCTTCTATTCTCTTCTCTTCTATTCTCTTCTATTCTATTCTCTTCTATTCTGTTCTACTCTATTCTATTCTACAGGAAAGACCCCGACGGCACCCCCCTGGCTGTTTTGCTCTTGCTGCGCTCTCACCCTATTCTATTCTATTCTATTCTATTCTGTTCTGTTCTACATTATTCTATTCTACAGGAAAGACCCCGACGGCACTCCCATGGCTGTTTTGCTCTTGCTGCGCTCTCACCCTCTTGTCAAAGACTTTCTCCTCCTTCTGCTTTATATATATATAAACAACCTTTGATAAGTGCGGGAGTGTACGGGTACACCTCCAGGATATATAAATATATTTATATATATATATATATGTATATGTATATTCTACAGGAAAGACCCCGACGGCACCCCCCTGGCTGTCTTGCTCTTGCTGCGCTCTCACCCTCTTGTCAAAGACTTTCTGCTCCTTCTGCTCAAGCATGGACTGGATCTCTCCCAGTACGTAGACTCAAATAAGACCGAGGTCGTCTCGTCTCCTTGCATGCATACAGACGTCTATGCATACATATTACAGATGACCTTGAAGTGGTGAAATGACCTGGTTTTGAACTCTCTTTATCTCTGTCAATAGTTATGCTGCCAAAATGCTGTGCACAATTTTAGAAAGCTCTCTTTCGAACCATGGCTTCTGTTCTATTCTATTCTTTTCTATTCTATTCTATTCTATTCTATTGTACTCTATTCTACTCTATTCTATTCTATTCTACTCTACTCTATTCTATTCTTTTCTATTATTTTCTATTCTATTCTACTCTATTCTACTCTATTCTACGCTATTCTACTCTATTCTATTCTATTCTATTTTATTCTACTCTATTCTATTCTATTCTATTCTACTCTATTCTACTCTATTCTACTCTATACTCTATTCTATTCTATTCTATTCTGTTCTATTCTGTTCTATTTTATTCTATTCTATTCTATTCTACTCTATTCTACTCTACTCTACTCTATTCTATTCTATTCTATTCTACTATATTCTACTATATTCTATTCTATTCTATTCTATTCTGTTCTACTCTATTCTATTCTATTCTATTCTACTCTATTCTATTCTATTCTATTCTATAAAGTCATATTGCACTACGATTGACGGAGAAGGGTGAGATCAAAGATAGATAGATAGATAGATGAGATGTCGCAAAGGAATGTAGTCCTTGCAAAGGAACGCAGTTTCACATCAAACAGTAATTTGTGTACTGTGCATGTGTCCGGGATGGGAATCACGGGTAGACTGTGTTCTGGAAAAAAGAAGAGGAGGAAGGACGTTGAAGAAAAAGGCAATGTAGGAATGGAGAGTGGGGAGGATAAGGAAGAAGAGAAAGAAAAGGAAGCCGTTAGTCCAAGTGTTTTGAGCACCGTAAGCTTGCGCAAGCTACAATGATGACATTGTATGAGGCCTAAACCCCCGAAGGGACCTAGCCCGGGCTATGCAACACTGGACGGCTATGACGGAATGCAGTCACCGATACGGACTAGAGGAAGATTAGTCCAATTTTTGACTGCACAGGAGCGATAGATCGCAAAAGAGCAACGAGCTACGCAGGACGATAGCTTGAAGGAAAGGGATTTGGATTGGGGATGTGAAAAACCCAAGGCGCGGAAACATCGATGAACAGAGAACGATACCATGCCGCGAGCCCCGCATTCGATTGGTCGAAGGTGGCAGGTCCATCCGTTGTCCTCGATTTGAGATTTGAGCACACTATATCGGTTAGTCTTGTAGGCTCGTGCATCAAGGATGTTTTCCTCGACCGGGCACGTGAGCTCGATCAGTATACATATCTTGGTAGACAATGACCAGACAACAATATCGGGGCGGAGGTCAGTGACACAGATGTGGACAGGAAAGGCTTGCTCAGAACCGGTGTACTGGGTTTGGAGCTGCCAATCGTTTGCGGTGTCAAGCAGGCATGGACGATGAAATGACTGCCCTTTAGACTTCTGCTCGCCCTCTTTCACAAACATAGACTTTGATTCATTTTCGTCTATACGGGAGCGTTTGTTATGGCTCTCGATGTGTTTTTGAAGGGGAGCTTCAATAGTGCAGAGCACAGAGTCGTGACGCCAGGTATAACGGCCTTGTTTGAGGGCAACATGGCAACCGGAGAGGATGTGACATAAATGTGCTTGACCAGAACAGAGAGCACACTTGTTGTTGGGAATGATTCCCCACAGACGTCTAAGGTCGGGGGTAATAACCGAGTTTGTGCTTGCATTGATGACCCAAGAGATTAAGCGGGATTACGGGTTCCGATGAGGCGAGCCCAGGAGAGGTCAAAGGGGCATGCGTCTTCAAAACGAAGAAAGCACCCTTGCATGGCTTTGTCCATGTCATGCACTGTGCTCCTCAGGAAGAAAGTCGTGTGCGAGTCAGCGTTCCCGGAGGTGAGCAACTTCGAGGAGTTTAACAACTTCGTAAACGCTTTGGCTGCTCCCAGGGCAAACGACACTACGCCTAGACAGGAAGCGGAGGCACGAGAGGCAGGGGGTGAGCTGAAGGCGGTTGCCTCAAGTATTGTCTCAGCAGCTAATTCTAAAATCCTGTCTTTGCGGTCTGTGATGGAATGTTCTTTTGGGTAGCGACCATGGCCAAGTCCGAGATGATCGGATTGGCCTCGATGTTTGAATTCAAAATCAACTTGTGCCTCAAGCTTTTCGAGCACAGGCTCTGGTTTCCAGATAGTTCGAAACGTTTCGTGTTTCGTCAGGTTCATCGCATATATGGACGAGAGGTGTTTATCTGGGCAGTACTTCAGCATGTGAGCACGGTTGATTTGAAGTCGCTGGTAAAAAGAGACGATGGACTGGAGCTGTAGACCGAATTTCGAGCGTGGGCGGTAAAGGCAGGAGACCAGAGCTCTTTTGTAGATATTGACCCATTTTTTGAGGAAGCGGGTCGCAATTTTTTCAAGGGTTTTGGCGAAAGATAAGCAGAGGTCATAAATGAGAAATGGCCAGGCAAGTGACTGGACAGCATAGTGCTGGTAGAGCCAAAGTTTCATAAAGCCATTGATCGAGCAGCTATCGATGGCTTGCATAGAAAGAATGAACTTCTTTTGGATTTCTGCTCGTTGTTCGTTTTCGCTGAGGTCATGGTAGACAATCCATCCGAGGTCTTTGAAAGGCTTGTCAGCGATGAAGTTAATTGGTTTGCCAGTAATAGTCAGGGCGGGGTCGAAAGGTGGGAACGAAATCGGCATTAATCGTTTGAGACCCTTATGGTCGTCGGCTTTAGTCCAATATTTGAAAGCAAGGCTTTTGCATTTGGGCGGTTTCGCGGCCATTGTTCTGGTCCATGACAGAAATTTGTCTATCATGTTGATGGACGATTGACAGTGTTTCGTGGATCGGCTGTGTAGTTTGAGATCGTCAGCATAGGCAGCTTCGTGCACGATTACTTCATCCGTTGAGGTCTTATGTTTGAAATGGTAACCGTTGTTTTTGGTCAACGATGATAGGAGGTCAAGTAGTAGATTGAAAACTATATTGAAAAGGAGAGGAGAGATGCAGCATCCTTGAAAGACGCCCACAGCAAAAACGAAGGGTTCTGATGACCATTCTTTCCCTTCGATTGTGGCTACTAAGAGTTCGTAATATAAGAAGATTATGCGTGCAAACATAGGGGGCACGTGGTACCACCAGAGAGCGAACTGGATCAAGTTGTGATTTACGCTTCCAAAAGCGTTTTGTAGGTCAATCCATGCTATGACCAGTTGGCGATAGTGATCTTTTGCATTTCTGATGGTAGCCTTTGTGGTAGCAATGTGTTCGGGGCATCCTGCAACGTTACGGAGGAAACCCTTTTGTTTTGCTCTGTCAAAGTATTTATTATCCAGCAGAAAACTCTCTAGGCGTTGTGACCACAAAGAGAAAAATACCTTACCCGAGCAGTTTGTCAGAGCAATCGGACGATAGTTTGAGGCCTGAAGTGGATCGCCGTCCTTATGAAGGAGGGAGATAGCAGCGTGGGCCCAGCTGTTAGCTACATCAGTTGTCCAACACTTGACAATGAGTTTGTGTAAGAAAGATAAAGCGGTGGGAAGTCTCTTGTAAACAAGGTAGCTAATACCATCTCTGCCAGGGGCTGCACCATTACGCTTAGCGAGCACAGATCTTTTGGTTTCCAAGAAGGACGGTGGCTTGAGGTCAAAGGGGACAGTTGTCTATTCTATTCTATTCTACTCTATTCTACTTTATTCTATTCTATTCTATTCTACTCTATTCTATTCTATTCTATAAAGTCATATAGCACTACGATTGACGGAGAAGGGTGAGATCAAAGATAGATAGATAGATAGATAGATAGATAGATAGATAGATAGATAGATAGATAGATAGATAGATAGATAGATAGATAGATAGACAGATAGATAGAAGTTTACCGAATGGATTTCGGACTTGATCGTCGTGAGCAATCTTCTTTTTTCTTCTTTTTTCTTCCTTGTTCTTCCTTCTTCCTTCTTCCTTATTGTTTCTTCCTTCTTCCTTCTTCTTTTTCTTTCTTTCTTCTTTCTTCATCGTTAGTGCTAAGCATTGAAAATGAGATTGTATATCTATCTGTCTGTCTGTCTATCTATCTATCTATCTATCTATCTATATATCTATCTATCTATCTATCTATCTTTGCACAACGCGAACTGGCCATGTAGACGAGAGAGGGAGAGAGAGAGAGAGAGAGAGAGAGAGAGAGAGAGAGAGAGACCATCCTCAGGCGTCCAGGCCACTTCCTTGAGGTTGACTTGGAGAGAGAGAGAGAGAGAGAGAGAGAGAGAGAGAGAGAGAGAGAGAGAGAGAGAGAGAGAGAGAGAGAAAGAGAGAGAGAGAGAGAGGAGGGAGAGAGAGAGAGAGAGAGAGAAGGGAGAGAGAGAGAGAAGGAGAGAGAGAGAGAGAGAGAGAGAGAGAGAGAGAGAGAGAGAGAGAGAGAGGCCACAAATAGTGCAGGCTGGAGGTGTTAATATTGGCACATCCGATGATGTTTGTTGGTTGTATGTATGTATGTATGTATCCATGCATGCCATTGTTCTTGCTGCTGTCGTTCACAATACATACATACATACATACATACATACATGCATACATGAAATACATATACATACATACATACATACATACACAACAACACACATACATACACATACACAGACCTTGGCAGAAATGGCTGTGGCGTCAAGCCCTCGCGCCGATGTTATCAACATCGTGCAAGCAGCTGCCGCAAAGGGGAAAGAAAACTTCTCCAAGCTAGATCAAGCTCGCAAACAGCTCAGCAAGGGCAAGCTCGAGCAGGAACCAGAGCAGTTTTCAGTTGATTTTCTGCTGAAGAGCCCAGAGTCTAAGTCTAACAAGCAAGGTAAGCCGCACCGCTTACCGTCCAAACCTTCTGCGGTGCGCCTCAAGAGGAAGCCTCGGCCAAACGCTCGCGCGGTGGCAGCATAATGAGGTGAGG
>WBZZ01006767.1:25000-27158 GCA_019918135.1 Paulinella micropora | reverse complement strand
CAGCGTCTCCCGACACTTCTCGACCGCACTACGTGCTTCTGCAATAGCGCGTAATCGAACTCCCAACAGTTCGCACGGCTCCCACTTATCAGGTGGGAACAACAGCTCCGTTGGGGTGTTCAACGCTCTCCCATATACCACCTGATGCGCACTCACACCCCGCGCATGTCTTCCTAACGACGCTGAAGCCAAATTGTTAACAGCGAAAGTAAACATAGGCACAACGTATATCCAATTGAGCTGACTATTCTTGCAATAGGTCTTCAACGCTGCCTGTAGCGTCCTATGCACTCGCTCAATTTTCCCGTTTGCCATTGGGTTAAAAGCAGTTACATACTGCCAATCAAACCGAAAGAACTTGGAAATCATTTGCGAAACATCATTCGCAAAACTTGTACCTCTGTCCGATAATCCTTCTTGGGATCCCTATGCGGCCAAATAAATTATCAATATTAAGTGCCGCTGCTGTAACCTCCGCGGTCACATCCATAACAGGAACAGTGATAACGTAATTGGATGTCAGATAAATTACCGTTAAAAGCTATTTGAATTTCCCCACTCCCGCCTCCGGGAAAGGACCAACATGATCGATATGCAAAGTATCGAAAATGTCCAAGGTGATATTATCATACTCACCCTTGAGTTCCGAATTCGGCTTATACGGAAGCTTTGCTATCTGACAATGAGGGTAACCTTTCATAAACTCCTCAACCCTTTCTCCTAGGTTATCCCACCAAAACCTTCTGCGTAAAGACCACGTCATTCTTTCCACCCCTGGGTGGCTTTGCATCTGGCAATGATGCGTTGCGATCAACAACGACGTTCTGAGTTCTTGTTGAACCCATAACAATCAACGGTCTTCCTCATTGGCATATATTCCATCCTTGCCCATGCACCAAATGAGTCTATCCTTCAGTACCAAGCATCGTTTGAGTTTTCGTATTTAATTGTCCTCAGGTCTACCTTGAAGCCAGATGTTCCCGTAACTCCTTATATTCCGTACTTTCCTTGATGAAAGTTCGAAAAGTTTCCACCGACGCCAGTCTGACAGCTGTGTCAGTCTCCAACTAGAATCGAACCTTGTCTGGATGTGTTTCAGGTAGCTGAAAGAGATGTTCTTCTCTAACTCTTTCATCCTCCAGACTGAGACACATCGGACCTTTCGGCAGCAAGGCCGCGTTAAAGGCACCGTGTCTTCCATCTTTAACTTCCTCCTCCTCATCCCTATCGGCGGTCCTGGCTTCCGCCCAAAGGATATCCTCACAAGCCTCCATGGCTATTTGCGAGTAACAACCCTTGCATTTCTCCTGTGCTGCCACTTCGACTGCTTCCACAGCCGCTGCAGCCACTTCCTCGCTACGCGTATCGCGTTGATGATTGCTATGCGTGAATGGGTGATACCAAAGCCCCGATTGCAGCTTGGCATCCTCCGCCCCCTGTACCTCCCACTCGTGGAGGTCCACATCATGCCCCATGATCGCAAACACCGCTCCCGGCGTGCGAAATTCGAACTGTGCCATCCGCACCTCTCGAACTGTGTTACGACGCTGCAAATCATCTACAGCCGCCTCCTTCTGCCCACTCTTATCCTCATAACGAGAGCAGAAATCAGGGACAACATTCCTCTTGCCCTTGATGTAGTGAATGGTGAAGTCATACTCCGCCAATTCCAACTGCCACTTGCCAACCTACCAGTATGGTCTCCCGACATGAGCCATTGTAGGTTGTGGTGATCCGTTCTCACCAAGATATTGGGAGTACTCCAAAGGTATTCCCGCAACCTTTGAAAAGCCCATACTATAGCTAGTGCCTCTCGCTGTCTAGTACAGTATTCTCTTTCCGCCGGAATCAGCTGCCGGCTGATGAACATCAAGGGCCGCAGTTGCCCAATGGACCTGTCCATCTGCCGAAGCACCGCTCCCACAGCGTATGCTGACGCATCCGTGTCCAGCACAAACTGCTCCTTCCAATCAGGCAGCATCAGAACTCGTTCCCCCTGTCTTGGATCCCTAGAGATCTCATCCTTGAGTTCCGTTATGACCCTATTGACCTCCTCACCCACGGGCCATCTCTAATCCCTTGGAAGAATCAATTATAGTATTTAGGGTATGAGATCTCCGAGGGTCGATGTGCGATTGCTCAGGAGAAGAGGAATTAT
>WBZZ01006767.1:0-10000 GCA_019918135.1 Paulinella micropora | reverse complement strand
TCCGGCCTAACTCGTACCCGCTCTTTGTCTTGGCGCCTTTTTCTAATAAAGTTTAGACTGCAGAAGATAGTGATAGCTACTTAGCTTTGACTCCGATTATTAAGATAGTCTCACAGTAGTAGTAGAAGTAGTAGTAGTAGTAGTAGTAGTAGTAGTAGTAGTAGTAGTAGTAGTAGTAGTACTCTTTGAGCAACTCAGCATGCTCATTAAAGAGGCCTTTACCGACTCCTTTCAGAGTCCACCGGTCCTGTCTCACACAGCTACCAAAAGGGAGGGAATGTAAATTTAATAAAGAGAATTCTGACAACTACAGTACGACACGTCCCAAAACTAAGATAAGTGTAACGAAACATTCAAAAAGAAAGAGGGAAAATATAATGACTGTGTCCCTACTTATCTAGAAATTTCTACTAAGACTGATTAAGTTAATACTGCCACTAGAGTGGCAAAATATAGTGTCCGCTGTATTACTAAATAATTAAGTGGAATTGGTACTGTCCGTCCTTATGACAAATCAACTACCCTAGTAGCGGTAACTCCTGGTAACGTCGGAAATGAAAAAGGAATAACGCTTCCCCTTAGTTATTTGTCATAACTACGTCACTACATTCAGTCTAGTCTAACATCTAGGAAAAAAAAATCGAGCGCTTCCCGTTAGGGGTATCAAAAAAGTCACAGAAAAATATATATGTAAATATGGTAGAGGTGTGCGAAACAAGTGAAAAGAAAAAAGGAGAACGGTTCTTTGCGTAGAAGTAAGAGTCTCCAGTGTCTGCGGCCACCGGCCGCCGGAAATGTCTGGTGGGGTCGCCACCGGCCACCCGAGTCCCGGCGAGCCACCGAAGGCCCGCCACCATCGGCCTCGATCCTACGATCCGATCTCCACGCGCGTCCAGCTCAACACCTATAAGAGAGGACACACTCGCACAAAAGAGAACACAACGAAAAACAACACACAAAACATCGGTGAAACACCTGTAATCATTCCGGGGATTCCGGAATGATGACAGTGAATTTGTTCAGCAGATACATGAACTGATCACGGGTAACGGTTTAGTAAGTAAATCACGTATTTGCTTTTTAGTACTGACTTTAATAAACTTTATCTCACCATCTCTCTGTGAATGATGTATGAAATGTAGTTCGAGAGGTAAATGTTTGGTGCGTGGTCCGAATAATCCCCGTTCGCCTGCGAGAATTGTGTGGGTGTTAATTTATCCTCATATAATTCAACCTGACCTTTTTGCGGAATTCCGAGTTCCTGTCTAACATGACCTACAGCTGGACCCTCTCTAATACATTCAGCTAAATATTTCAGCATCACACGAGCTAAGGGCTATCCTACTCTGTCTCTTAGAAAGCCAACCTATAGGGTCCCCCCCCCCCCCCCCCCTAGAATTACGCATCCCGTAGGTGACTTTCCGGTTTTATTGCAAACCTTATGGGCCGCATCGGGCCATAGCGTGACTTTTGGATAGGATTGACCCTCTTGCGAGGACTTAGGCCCGTGAAATGCTAACCCGCGAAATGAGCAGATCAAATACCGCAATATCCTTCGTAATATGGCATAAGTGACTCCCTTATCTATGGTCTGCATATATATAACACTAGCTGCATTGAGCGCCTGTTCTATATCCGGCCTAGTCATCTTAGCTAAATAAAGAAGACTACCAACTATGCTAGCTATAGCAAATTTACGCAACGCTGCATCATCGGACATAGCTAAAGGCAACTGATCTAGTGCGGGGGTGCTTACGGGGCGGGACTTATCATATCCAAACTCCCTTAGGACCTGTAACTGGTACTTACGTTGATGAAGGACGATTCGTCCCCCTTCCTGTACTATTTCAATCCCTTTGAACTCCCTTGCAACTCTTAGCCGTTTTAGTGGGAAATGCTTCTCCAAAGCACTTGCAAAATCTTCATACGCCTTCTTGCTAGGCGCCGTAAAGACTAAGTCATCTACATGAAAAATCCCCACTATGGCTTCTCTTATGGGCTTGTCTTTCTCAACAAACATAAAAAGGTCTGACTCTAAAAGCCTAAAGCCAAGCTCCTCTAGCTTCGGGGCTAATATCTCATACCATCTACGGCCTGCTTGCGGCGCGCCATACAAAGCACCATCAATACGCAAGATCATCCACTCATGCCCCTCTCTATCTAACCCATCAGGAGCATAGGCAAGTACAGGGTCATGCATTCGCGCACTAAGGTAGGCATTCTTAAAGTCAACACCATACAGTTTATGGCCATGCCAAGCAGCAAGCTTTGCAAGCATGAGCAGTGAGCGGTGGTTGGCGCAAGGCACAAATAGTTGGTCAGGGTTGTAACTAACACCTGCCTCTAACATATCACCTCTAAGCGCTAATCTAGACTTAACAAACTTGCGTCCTTTCTCATCTAGTTTGACTTGTGTACCAGTGTCAGCCTAACTACCTTGCTAACTCCGGCCTCTCGTGCCGTCTTTGGGGACACCCGTGTGTAAGTCTTGAAGTCCTTAAGGGGCTCCAATGCCTTGCATGCCCTTGAGCACGTCCTTAGCGGACATGCCCTGCTCAGCTACATCTTTCGGGACACGAACGTTCACATACAACAAAGGTTCATTCTGTTCATTTATGCAACAATCATAAGATAACATGACAGTCTCTCTCTCTCTCTCCGACAGGCAATACGGACTCTTGTGGGATAATGGCGTATTTTTTAATTCAGAGTCTAACATCTTCTCTAACTTGCCCTCAAAAACAACAAAGTGAGAAGGTTTTCTCTGTTTACGCATTTTTAATCTCTCTGATGGGTTGCATGGGTGTTTTACTACCCCTCTACGCTTAACTCCCTCCCACCCCTCTCCGTATTTCTCTCTTGCCCAGTCCTTGCCCCACTCTGCAGCGGGGGCCTCCACTATCACACCCTCTAGTACTTGAGCTTGATTGGGCTCTTTCCTCTCTCTTGGTTGGTTGGTTGGTGCAGTGGGCTGTTCTGTCTGTCGTCTCTCTCTCTTTGTGTGGACTATGTTAGCGGCTGATATACTATCGCTCTGCTGCCATGTCCTACCCTTACTAGGCTCTTTGTCTTCGTGATAGGCTCTCCTCTCATGCTCTGCCTGTGGGTCTGAGGGATCACTGCCTACCTTTGACTGTCCTAGCTCTCTCTCATGCGTGAGTGTGTGTGAGGTGGTGGGATGGGGTGTTTCTGCCTGTGTGGTGTCGATGTCCTGTGTAGGTACACTATCGATATCTGTCTGACTGTCGTGTGGTGTGGTGTGTTTGTAATCTGTGCTATCATCCCCATCATCCCCTCCATGCTCCCCCTCAACATCATCGCCATCATCGCCCTCCACCTCATGGGTCTGTACTTGTGTGTGAGTGGGTGTGTGAGTCTCATCATTATCAACATCCCTGTCCTCACTCTCATGGGTTTGTGATTGTTCGTGAGTGGGTGTGTGTGTTTTGTCAACATCGACATCCCTATTCTCACTCTCCCCCTCAGAAACCTCACCATCCCACTCAACTAATCTAGGGGGGTGTGCCACCTTTCCAACCACGTAGGGGTTGAAACGGGCGTTTCTGACTCCGGCTATGACCTTTCTACCGTCCCAAACACGGTACAACTCTCTGAATAAATCATACCCTAGCAACATAACCCTCTCTCCCTGGAACTCGCCCTTCCTACCCTTACCGGTGTACATAACTCCCATGCTGCCTACCGGTCTCAACTGAGTGACTACGGGCTTCCGGCCGAGCAACTGCTCGTATGGCGACAAACCCTTATGCGGCCCACTGGTGGCCGGTAAAATGTTGTGTATCGTAGTGGCGGCGCGCTCCATTTCGGCCCAAAAGGTTAGAGGCAGCTCTGCGTGATGCCTTATGCCCTTGCGACCTCGGCGGTTATATCGTTTGCCTTCTCAGCTATGGGGTTACCATCTTTATCCCCAGTGGCTGACGTCTTCCAGATGAACTGGATAGGCTTCCACCACTCTATAACTTCTGTCGCTACATCAAACTCCTGATCACATCTCACCTCTCTCACCCTATTTCCTGTCTCTCATAGAACGCTATCGTTTGCTTGAAACAAGCTACCCACTCATTCTTATGAGCTAAATAATAGTCCTTAATAAAGAGTGAGTAATCATCAGTAACGCAAAATTTATAATACTTCCTGTGTAAAGAACGGGTAGCCCATGATCCCTCTGTGTCCATGTGCAAAACTATCCCAGGCTTGTGTGCCCTTTCTATCCTATTAACTTTAAATCTAGCTAACACTTTTGCCTTGCCTATCATGCAAGACACACAGAAAGCTACTTTGCTCTCATCTCCCACTAACTTAATGCCTAATGCATTTGCTAAAGCTTTCATCTTCTTTATATTATTATAATGTCTACCGCAATAGTGAAACAACTCTATAATATCTACCTTCCTAATCTTACCAGGCTTGCGGGGATAGGAGAAATATAGCGTCACTGACCCCTTTTGCCTTCTTTCTGCCTAATCTCTCATCTCTCCTTTTTGGGGCTTCCCTCCCCTCCTACCCCCTCTTTTTCTCTCTCGCCACCGGTTCGTAACGTGTATTGATCATGAGCCAGAGGACTGTCAAACTCGTCATCCCACCTGCAGCTGTACAAGAGAGTGGACATAAGTCTCCCCCTAACTAACACACTATTCTTATCTACGTGTATGGGGTCTTTCAATATGTCATTGACTAGCTGTCCATTCTGGTGGAGGATTGCCCGGTGGTGGACATGGTCCATCCGACCGGTCGACGCAATGTTGACAGGTAGCCTGGTGTCGAGCAACATGGGTCTCGCCACCGTTACTGGCTTACCGTGTCCATCAATGCGAGTGACCCTGGCTATGCCCTGTCTGTCTATCTGACACTCGCCGTTTCCGGTAATTAAGCTTATAGGAGCCACAGACTTAACGTCCTGAAGCATTTCCGGATTGCAAGCTATGTCCCTAGAGGACCCGCTATCCTGCACTATCGTGTTCTTCCTATTTCTCCCTTCCTCTCCGGCTAATACCAATGAGTAATTAGTGGTGGTAGACTTGGTGGGGGTGGACGATTGTGATGTGGTGGTTCATGTTCGTGGCCCCCTGGTGGTGTGATGGTGGTGCGGAATGCGTGAGATATGTACATCAGATATGTACACCCCCTCTATCGCCCTCACCACATCAGATAAAAACTCGTCTTCCACAAGCTCACCCTCACTTACTCTCATTACCCTCCCATTGCTCCCTCTTATGCATGTTGTTGTAAGTTGTTGTGCAATAAGTGCAACGTCTTTGAATGTGATGATAGGAGGTGTTTGTTCTGATGCTTGGAGTGTGGGACCTGGTTGTGGTAGCTTTGTTTCCATGGCCACTGCCGTTGCCTCCTCCTTGCCCTCCTTGCCTCCTGCACCAGCACTGGGTAGACCAGATGGTCTCCCACACTCATTCAGTGTATCCAAGTTTAGGGTTGAAGTGGGGTGTATGTCTTGTGATGTTGTGCGGTAGTGGACAGATAAAGTAGGCGTGGGTTGTGGTTGTGGTGCACTGTCTCTTGCCACTCCCCCTCACCTCTGCCCTACTACTCTTCCTTCTCGCCTCACTTTCCCTCTCTCTCTCTCTCTCTCTCTCTCTCTCTCTCTCTCTCTGCAGTCTCTGCTTTATTATTGGAGTTGTGAGGTGGCATGCGCGTGCAATCTCATTCTCTCCTATCTCCTCAGCTGCATCTAACAAACATAGCTCATCCGGGTAATAAGGGGACTTGGGGGGGGGGGGGGGGGGGGGCGAATTGCGGGGTCGACAGATAAGTCAATCCAGGGAAACTCGTCGTCCTGGTTTTTGGCATGATAGCCGCAATAACAACTGAAAACCAACCGCTTTGCTTGCGAGGCATTTATCCCCTTTTCCTCACTCTTTAGAGAAACATTGCAGGGTTTGTTTTTGTTGTTTTTCCCCAGGCATCTAGTGGACCTTGGCTGGGATCGACTACAGCTGTTCATGTTTAGAGGGGGTTTATTTGGTTTGGGCAGGGGGGTTTTGTTCTCCTCAGACTCTGAGGGAATTGTTGGGTGTGTGTGTGGGGGGGGGGGGGGGCGTGGTAGCTGACGATTGAAGTTGGGTG
Source organism: Paulinella micropora (assembly GCA_019918135.1). NCBI lineage: Eukaryota > Cercozoa > Imbricatea > Euglyphida > Paulinellidae > Paulinella > Paulinella micropora. The sequence continues at coordinate 3,898 of WBZZ01006767.1, read as the reverse complement.
AGATGATAGGTTGGGACGAATCCTCAACCCGACTAGTTTTCGCTAAGGGATTCCCTAAGCTAGGGCTAGCCAGCGGGGGACGACCACCTAGTTCAGAATCACTCATAGGTTCACCCTGAACTTCGCTCGCTCTCCCCCCACCATCGTCGTCAGGGGTTACCTCCCCAGGGTCGTCGGGCTTGTCACCCCCCATAAAAACGAGAAGCGCATCGCTATCGCTCTCTTGTCCCCCTCCCTGTTCTTCGTCATCCTCCCTCTCTTCCTCCCTTAAAAGAGCTATGTCTTTCTTCCCTTTGCCTTGTTTTGGCCCTTTTAGTTGTTTCCTTTGGGGTTTTTCTCTTTTTCCTGCTTTTGGGGTTTCTTTTTTAGTTTTGGGTGATACGCCTTTGTATGCCCCACCTTCTTGCAAGCATAGCAGGTGACTTTCAGCCACCATTCTTTCTTCTTTCTCAACTTACCTGAATTACCCCCACCCCCTTTCTCGTCATCCTGATAATCCATCATGAGGTTTGTCTCCTGTCCTTTCTGCTTCCTACGTCTCCTGCTCTCGTCGTCATCTCTGCTCTCCTCCCTTCTCCCCTTCCCTTTCTTCCATATCTCCCACTTATCCCTCGCACTCTCAACTAAGTCATCATGCTTAGGTCTTAGGTTTGCGGCCAGATTGAAGTAGTTAGCCTCGTATTCGCTACCAAAGGCAGGGTGTTTGGCCAGCCTTTGAAGCAGTTTACGAGTTAACTCTTCCTCTTCAAAGGGATGAGTTCGTAAGCTCTCTACTTCGCTTTTGAATGCGAGGTAGTAGCTTAACCAGGTGTCTACATTTGTCCCTGGTTTTGGGTAGATGTGTTCAAACCTCTCAGCATTGATATGTTTGCTCACACCTCCCACCGAACCAAACTTGGCCCTGACTAACTCTATCATCTCTATCGGGCCATTGGGAGTCTAAGTCCTCAGATATTGTACGACAAGAATATGTGAAAAGGCAACAGAAAGCACAAGCTGCAAGGCACGCATCTTTTCATAATATTTCTTCTTCTTTTGTACGGCTTTGACTCTTATGGACTGTGCTCTCTTCGTCTGTCTTCTTTGCTCTCTCTTCAACTTCTTCGCGTGCTTCTCTCTCCACCTCATCTTCTTCTCCTTATCCATCTTATCCCAATCTTTAGGCTTTTGCAATGGGACTTTCGTGCGGGGCCTGACTTTATGGATGATTGTACTATCGAGTCTTGCTTTCCTCTCTTTTTCTGTCAGTGTCTCTGTTTCTGACTCCGTTTCAGACTCTGTGTCCGGAGTGTCCTCTGACTCCGGTTCGTCAGGCAAATCCCTCTCCTCTAGATCCATCGCCTCGGCGTGGTCATAAGGATATAACCTTGGCTTTTGCGGGGTTGGCGAAGGCTAGCTTCACACATTCCTCGTGCCGGGCACTAATGCCTTCAGCATAGTTCTAACTTGTATTTGAAATCAGAGTATCCTCTATTGTTCCCATCTAAGATGGGTATTGCACTCAATGTCTGCTTCAATGAGAAGCTGACTCCCTTATCGGCCTCAAGGCTCACAACCTTTGAGTAACTCAGCATGCTCATTAAAGAGGCCTTTACCGACTCCTTTCAGAGTCCACCGGTCCTGTCTCACACAGCTACCAAAAGGGAGGGAATGCAAATTTAATAAAAAGTATTCTGACAACTACAGTACGACACGTCCCAAAACTAAGATAAGTGTAACGGAACATTCAAAAAGAAAGAGGGAAAATATAATGACTGTGTCCCTACTTATCTAGAAATTTCTACTAAGACTGATTAAGTTAATACTGCCACTAGAGTGGCAAAATATAGTGTCAGCTGTATTACTAAATAATTAAGTGGAATTGGTACTGTCCGTCCTTATGACAAATCAACTACCCTAGTAACGGTAACTCCGGGTAACGTCGGAAATGAAAAAGGAATAACTGTACTAGTAGTAGTAGTAGTAGTAGTAGTAGTAGTAGTAGTAGTAAATACTAGTGTTAAAATAATTGAAATATTATACTAATATATACTAGCTAAGTAGCACATGATTTTATTTTAACTTAATTATCGATGACATTGTTCATGGCCGTGCGAGAATGTACCCAGCCGGGGCAGCCCTTGACTGGGATTCGAAAGAAGACATTAAACAAAGACTTGTTGCATTCGATCTAAAGGTCGACGTCATGAATGATGTGTTGCCGAAATTTGCCCAAAACGTGGATCGGTGTCGTCGACTCACTGTTTTGGACCGAATGGTGACTGTCCGTGCCGCAATTGAACGCGGAATCGTTGACGATCCAGACGAAAGCGTTGATTTGGCCCGTGCGGAGTCAGGTGTGACAAGTCTAAGTAATGCATCGTCCTTCATGTCATCTGGGGATGAACCGCATGATGGCAAGGCACATCCATCCCAGAACCGCATTTTGCCTCGCCCTCGCCAAAGACGCAGCCGAGGTGAGGCACCGGCTTTTGACGGCGAGGACACTGACTGCATGGCGCAGAGCGAACCTGGAGAGAGTTCTGAGAGTGATGTGTCTCAATTTTCAGAATCAGCATCTACTGTCGCCTCCGCGTCAGTGCAGCAGTCTTTGAGTCCTCCTGAGCCTAGAGCTGCACGTGGCGCCCGGGCGTCCACATGGCAGCTTCGGTTTTCTGAGGACATTCAGTCGGGAGCTTCTTCTTCCTCTCAGCACAACACAATGTAGTGCACGTTGTTTTTTAGTTTAGATTGACAGCTTTGACGATGATTGTTTCGGGCTTCTGTTCTGATTTAGGATTTTCGGGCCTTCTTTGATTTCATTCATTGTTCCCAATCGGTAATCACTGCAACTTTTGTAATCATTAAACTTCAAAAATATTACATATTTTTGTTTTATGGAAATTCGTATTTCGGATTTTTTGAGTTTGTCACACGGGAAGGATTCGCTTTCAATTGGCGCGGCACCTCACTTGTTGGCTTTTACAACTTGACAAGTTTCAAAGCTACTTTCTTCAATCTTGGTTTGACTCACCTGTACCGGTACCAGTTCCTGCACAAATTAATTTATAAACAATATATCCTGTTCTTAACGTTCTTAAAGATTTTCTTCCCTTCATCTAGTTCATTTCGTTTTTCAATTGCAAGTCGTTGTTTGTTTTCAGATTTTTTTTCTAGCACGAGTTGAAACTAGAAAAATATGTCATATTTTCGTAGTGTTAACATGGGCAACTTGCCAAGTTTTTATTTAATTAAAAAAATCATACTAGTCATATTTTAATTTACCCCTCCGGCGCGGGGGGGTAAATCTACACTAGTGCTAGTAAACTAGGTAAATGACTAGAATGAAGCCGTACGTTGGCAGGTCTAAGATATGACTAGAAAATATATTTATTTCTTAAAAAAAAAAAAAAAAAAAAAAAAAATCGAAATCTGAAACTAGTGAAAGAGAAAAATAAAACTAGTAAAATAACTAGTCTAAGCGGAAGTTTAATCCTATTCCGTTAATTCAAACTAAGTATGTTTACGACAAATGGCCTTCGTTTGACGCAAGGAGGTAGGCCTGCTTTCGACCAGTGGCGCTGTTTTGGCATTGAAGATACAGGCTTTTTCACGTTACTTGCGGGTATGTCTTAAGTTTGAGACGGGCCGTTTCCACTCCCCGTGAAGTTCACAGGGGTCTGTGACTGCAAAAATATATCTGCACAGTTCACATTTTTTCTACGTCCCCCTTTCTTTCTTCTTTTCTTTGTGTGTGTCTCTTTCTTTCTTGATATTCTTTCTTGCCTCCGGATCCATTCCTTCTTTCCAATCCTTTACCTTTTCTTTCTCTCTCCCTTGCTTTCCTCCTTCGACTTCCTTTCACCAATCTTCTCCCGTCTATAGCTATCAAGTTTTCTTGCCTCTTTTTCCCTCTTTC